>QYTT01093912.1:48659-61826 GCA_006980735.1 Dasypogon diadema | reverse complement strand
ATTAACTTGAAATTTATCTTAATGTCAGTTTTGCCCACATTAGCGCATATTTTAATTGCTATGATGAGCAAAATCAACTTTTAAACACAAAAACTTTCAATAAGCGCCCTCTATTTTCCCGTAGAAGACTTAAATAATTCAGTAAGCTTTTTAACTCGGATAAATAACCGAGTTAATTTAACCCAGTTAATGTATGACAACTCTGTACTCTGCTGCCAAAAGAACGCAGCTATTATTGGCTAGGAGTAATAAGTAAAGAGAGCTTTTTTTTAAAAAAAAAGTCGAAACTGGTTCGGTCCCTGACTATGGCTTGTATGCACGCTAGATAGAGTTGCCAAACGTCCTTAATTTGTAAGGACTGTCCTTACTTTAAAGGTCATGTCCTTCCGTCATTACTTTATTATATGTGTCTGTTACGGGCAATGCGTTTAACGTGGGCATTTTGCAAAATGACCGGGCATTGTGTAGAATGGACGTTCGAAAAAACGTTGTGCAAAATGCCCGTAACAAGTTTCGGGCAATCTATAAAATGTCCGGTCATTATATAGAATGCCTAGAGAGTGGTGCTCAATGTATTAAAACGCTCTGATAAGGAAATTAATAAATGTGTTTTTTTTGAAGCAATATATCCCTTGCCTAAAATCAACATACAGTCATTATACTGAGAGCTAATCATAAGGATCATTTATTGCAGCAAGCCAAATACATATGTATTATTTACCGTTAAATGAAGTTTATATTTTTTTCAAAACAATTCGTATAAGGCAAATGTAAATATCGTTTACATCTTTTTTTTTTAGCTCGTAACAGGCAGAGTACAAGGATAATAAATTAAGATAGAAAAATGTTAACTATAGATTCAACACAATGCCCAACGAACAGTGGGCATTATATAAAATGTCCGGCCCACTTGTGAAATACCTGCCCATTATATACATTGTCCAAAAAAATTGACATTCTACACAATGCCCTGTCATTTTACAAAATGCCCACGTTAAATACACTGTCCGTAACATGTCCTTACTCTTCGCAAAAATAAAAAGGTTCAAAAAAGTTAATTTGAAATAATTTTGTATAATTTTTCAAGACTGTTAAACAAAGAACGAATTTATTAAAAAAGCTTATTGTACCTACATCAAAATATGACTTAAAAGATTAGAGTTTTTATTAAAGATATGAATTTCTACTGTAAAAGAAGTATATGTTTATGTCTTTTACCTATTTGTTATATGTTATGCCAATATGAGAATATATACCTTTATGTGCTCCTAACGTGACACAGTTTGAAATTTGTTTACTATTTATTTTCCTATACATTTCAGTTTTGTCCTTACTTTTTCTCATATTTCTGTGATTTGTCCTTAATTTTAAGTTTCACGAGTTGGCAACCCTAGTGCTGGATGGTATGTTTAAATTTTAATTATATTTTACATATATGTATACTGCCGTTATAATTATTTAAAAGGAAATACTTTATTTCAGAATAAATGTTTTATTCATTTTCGAAGTATATTAAATGCGTTTTTTAAATTAATTATCCTCAGTATTCTCAAATTGGATCGTTTCTCTTACCAGCCACAAAAGGGAACGCAGCCATTCAACAATAGGAACATATGATCATACATGAGTGAATTTTCCCTGTTGATAGTATTTCTAAAATCCTTAAGGAAAACATTTCAAATTAATGAATGTAAATCAGTTTTAACTCACAACAATCCATTTATCTTATTGTATAAGGGACTTAATTTAATACAAAATGGGTAGTATAGAAAGTAAAGCATTATATTATCTAGTAATGCACTAAGTCGTCATTAATTAGTGCATTTACCCTAATAATAAACAGAGAAATGTTTTGCTACATACAAGATGCAATATCTCATATTACGCCCCCACTGCAAATTTTCTTTACTAGTTCCCAGCGAGATGCTGGGGAACTGAGATATACAATCGCTTCACTTGTAAAGATGTATACTTTCGCTTCAACTAGAAAAATTGCTGTAGCTACCGACGCGACGGTACTAAAGTTCATATTTCGTCAAAAATCACCCTCTCAATATTACTTACATTATCTACATAATTAGCTCTCACTAAATTCACTTATTCTGATATTTTAAATCAAAATTGACAGAATTTATAAATATAAGATCAGGTATACTTTTACTCATTCAATATACAAAGTTTACGAGCCCACAATGTGAATCTTATCGATAATGTTGCATGATATTCTAATACTTTAATTTTGTCTGAGGCGTGGATTAATAAAGACGAAGATATTTCTATACCAAATTTTATCTATATAGTTAAACTCGCTTGCCCACACCCGGCGTTACCCTGGATAGTCATAATTTTACTTATATAATAGATTCTTCTTAGGGGTGATAACCGAATACGCCAACATCCTATCCTCCCATCTCCCCATATTCCCATCTTCGCATCCCCTTACCTTCTCATCCTGCCATCATCATCTTTCAATCTTCTCTTCCGTAGAATATGTATTATGTAGTCCTCAGAAAGTGGTAAAAATTTGTAACGAAAATTATTCGAAAATTTGATACTTTTATTAAAAAAGTTTTCGAAAATTCAAATTATTTTGACACATTCTATTGGATATCGCCATCCCTAATCCACTTACAAACTCTCATTAAAATAGACGAAAATATATCAAAGTTATAAGCAAATCTAACAAAAAATTTTTAAAGATTTTTAACCCCCATATATCACAATTTAAATCGGTGTCCCCCATTTTTTTACAAATTCCAATATAGTATACAAATATCTAATTCCAGTATGTCATACACCCCTCTCTAGTTTGCCGTTCAAAAGTTATTAACGGTCAAATGTAAAATATCATTTCCGAGCACTCTTCATTTTCTTCGAAAATATTCAAAAATTCAAAATTTTTTTTAGAATCTTATTTGTACACATAACACCTATTATTATACCAATTTACATTTAAATCCCTTAGAAATTAAAAAAGTTATTGGAACAACAATTTTTTGAAAATTCACTTTCAAACGACTTTTGCTCCACTGTGGTACATTTTAGAACTATAGTCCCCGAACAAATGAGCTGTTCAGTGCACAAATTGATTAACTCCGTAAAACAAAAAGTTGAGAAATGCGATGAACTAATGTACATTGTTTTTTAAAATTTCCTTTATAATATAAATTCAAATATATATTGTAGAATGCATAAAAATAGATATGGCTTTCATCTAACGGTATGTAAAATTAATAAGAAAGAATAGCCAAAAAATAATTGTCAGTAATGTTACAATTTTTATGTGACTGGTGGAGTTAATCGATTTGGCAACTGAAAAAAGTAATAAAGTTAAATTCAGTCTTTGAATTTTTAAGTTTTTTATTACAGAAAAGGTTAGTTATTATATATTTTTATTACAGATTTTCCATAAAATGAATGTTGACAGTTCTGTTATAATATATTATTTGTGATTAATTCATCAGCAATATAAATAATGTCTTCTTCATCAGCTGTATGTGAGGACTCGTCATTTCGATTTGTTGTCAAGTTTTTATAGTAATCATGTTTAACAGGAGGAATGAATTTTAGCAGGTCCATCATGTCTCTCCTTTTTTCCCTTGTCACAGTTCTACCTTTAGGATACAATAAAGGCTAATCTACATTTTTCAAACTTTGCGATCTACCTGCTACATGTTTCCTTATATTAATGGCATTAAATTCTGAATCTTCATTATAGTCACATTTGAATTGTATGAGATGGGGTTTGGACCTTTCTAACTTTATCCATCGTATTTTAAGCCAATTTACTGGAAACCCTGTGACGGTTACTTTTCTGTTAATGATTGATTTTTTGAAAGGTTTTGTTGAAAAAAAAAATCTTGGTGGGTCATTTGGATTAGATTAAATGGCGCTTTCTTTTTACATGTTTTGATTATATTGTACCAATCATCTGGTGAAAAAATGTTTTGATTTTTTTCGCATGTGACTCAATAATGGCAAAATCTGAATCATTAGGCAAACAGCTGTGTCCACTTACCAAAAATTTCATTTCAATTGACTCAGCCCTTATTTCCGTACTTTGAATAAGTTTCAATAAACTTAAGACAGTTTTAATATTTCTATTTTGCCCGGTACACGAATCTGAATATGTTATTATTTTTTCAAAGTTTGTAGCATAAGTTTTAATGTACATACTTTATTAGACAAGATGAAATTTCTTGAGAGCCACGAGATCCTTCAGTTTCTGGCCAAACAAACATGTGGCTTATATTTTTACTGAATCCATGACATCCGAAATTGTAAACATATAAATTTCGCTTATGATAAGCTACGGATGTGGTCAGTTTAGGAAAGGCTAAAGCTTTTTCTAAGTCGAAAGAAAATACGAAAATTTTTTCTGATGTTGCCAAATACGATCTGGGAGTAATGTTGAAAAGGCCAAAAAAATATGTAGTCCGTGTAATATTGGTGAAGTATGCAGTAGAAGTTAAAATAAACCCAATAACACTTTATTCTTAATAATAATTAATTTCACTTCGTACTTGATCCTGCGGCAATTAGACTGTGACTGACTAATTTATTTTACTTTAATTCTGGTAAGATGGCACCAAAAAATTTACCGTTATCATTCGGCGCTTGCTAGTGCATTTGAATTGCGTTATTGAAACGATTTACATTAAAGTATGGAGTTAATCAAAACGGCTTCTGAAATAAATTACTTATTATTCAATGGCCAAAAAAATTTTGCCGTTTAAAATGTTAATCTTTATTATTCAGGAAAGTTATTATAAATATAAAAAGTTATGACTATACCAAGTGCTTTGACACTTAAATTTAAGATTTTTCAAAAAGTGGAGTTAATCGATGTGTGCACTGAACGGCTCAAATGTTACTCCTCCTTTCATAATCTTTCCAATGATATATCTTACCCCCTCCAATGAAAAAAATATTAATACATTTACTCTTCTAGCGGCGAATTTTTGTACTAACGGTATAACATTCGATTATACATCTAAACCTTACTCGTGAATTAATCTATCTAATCATGGAAAACGGAACAAAATCCGTTCAGCAGTTATGGAGAAAATCGTGCACAGACAGACAAACGAGGCGAGGGACTTTGTTTTATTATATGTATAGCCGTGGGCAGTTATTTTTTTTTTTTGTCAATTTGTCAATTTTGCACAAAATGACCCGAATGCGTTTCCTGACTTTGGAGCGAAATCATATTTGTGGACGTAGTGGGGGCCAGCACATTTTAGCCCAGCAAGTTTTTTTTTATTCCGAAAGTCATGGAACAAACCTGAATAAAATTGAATTTTTTTTAACGCAAATTTGGTTGTTAGAACATTTACTTTTTTAAATATAGATATTTGGGTTTACTTAAGTAAACAATATCTAGGATTCAAATAAAGTTCAGTTTGACTTTAATGACTTTGTGCCATGAATACATACATCGACTTCAAAAATTTGTGCCATTTTCTTGAAGATAACTTGTATGGGATGGACATCCCCTCCATATGCTTGATGATCTCCAGCGCACAACTTTCGGTACTTTCGCAATTTGTAAGTGGTTTCAGACTGGATTGCATTGATTGATATAAGAATTTGGCTTTGTGCAAAGCCAAGCAAAACTCGTGATGTATTTGGATTTACTTGACATTCCTTCCTTGTTTATAAATGTAAGCGCAAGTGCTCTTGCCTTAGTTCATGGTTCCTTTACAGAAAAATAACGCAAGGTTGTTAATAAACATTCTTTATCCTAGCTGTGTGTACAGTACACCAAGCACAGTTACAATGTGCTAGAATACAAAAACAAATGCCGTCCGTTGAGCTTCGTTCCAGTGACGGTGGGTATTCAAAAGCTTGTCTGCTGGAGCTCAAAGCATAATGCCGTCACTTTTTAGCACTAGCTATTCCCGCCCGTATATTTTTTTGTGCTAGTACTGATTTCAGATAAATAAAACATTTTGCCAATATCTTGCATATTAGCGGCTCTAGAAAGTGCATTGAATCTCAATATTGTTGTAATGTTTATTTCCTTTTAATTAGTTCCTGCGCACTGATCTCTAATAAATGGACTGATCAATTTGCTATTCCATGTGGAGCCAATTATCTCAGACACAGAATACTTATCGAAAACGAGAGGGAATATAATTCCATAACTTTTGGTTATTCGGTGTTTTAAACTTCATAACTTCGATTCCCCTATAGAGAAGACTCTCATGCTAGAAACTATACTGAAACCACCAGATCGGTTAATGTTGCTCGAAAACGATTGTCGAATGATCGAATTGTAGTGATGAAATTTATATAGTAAGTCGATCGTTCGACCATCAATTTCCAGCTACATGAACCCGCCGCATGATTTAGTTAAAATATACCTACCTCGTTTAAACCCTTATATATAACTACATAGGGGCTAATCGCGAGTACCGACTGCCGCAATAGGCCCTGTAATTTGTTCCAGCTTAAACCACTTGTAAAAATTTTTTGTGTTCGAATTTCGTGGAAATTTAACACATTCAACCACATAACCTGCTCCGGCCAATGTTAAAACAAGCTACGTTCTGCTGTCCTATACTTTTTATCTCATAAATGATCAAACACCTTCCCTCCCTCGTTTGTATGCAATATACTTCCCTAATTTGTTTCTAGATTCTGCTCCAAAACAGAGATTCCAAACGAGGACATAACTAGAACTTATCGCTATAAAAAAACTTAAGAACCAATCTCCCCTAACAACTATAGGCATCCAATATTCCCCAATCAATACAGACTGTTTTACATTTCACAAAACACGAAACTAGATTAAAAGTATCTTTATTGACAGAATATTACTTTAATATTCTCCTCATTCGCTTCACTTCCATACCAAGATCATCCGCATTGGCGTGATTTAATCAAGCTGCAACGAAAATGTAATGCATACAATTGCAATGAAATTGAGAAATTTTAAGATACCTTTTTGAAGCCAATATCATGGGCGTACTCCCTGAAGCATTGCCGACAAATATTCAGCCCATATTTACGAATAAGACCATGCCTGTTCGAACAAGCCCGACTAAAATCAGAGAGACTCACGTTAGTAACAAGTCGATCGAAAGGCAGAAATTTCTAGTAAACACATTAAAATTAGATTTTTGTAGTTTTCATTTAGTGGAATCAAAGTACACAAATTTTTTGTACAGCAATTCCGTGGAGTGATAGAAAACATTATTATTGCCACCCTATATTAAAGAAAATTGCAACAGTTCCCGCAATTTCTGTACTCAACCGGGGGCACGCTACCAACAGAAAGCCAACCTCGTGTTTCAAACCCAACCACATTAAATTCTTGGAATCCTTTATATACATATTTTTCAAAAGCACCTTACATCACTAGAAGATGATAAACAAAATTATTACCAGCAGCGAGAGCCCTGTCCGTACTTTCTCGGATGCGAATACCACAAATTTGCAAAACCCATCTTCGCTGCACGGAATTGGATCACGAAAAGAACCACATCATGGCCGTTTGCTGACAAGTGTGGTGAATATGCCAAAAATACAGTAATGCCATAATATAAGGCAGGCCATGCAATATCCACTTAGGTCATTTTCAAATAATTTCTTTAAAAATGCCGAATTATAAAACATTTTAATTTATTTAAATTCTAATTCAAGTGGAATTATATCCAAAAATTAATAAATACTCTAAATATAAGTAAAATTGCGATATTTATAAGTGAGATAAGGTTTCGGCAGTTCTAGGAGGGGTTACAATTGTGCGACAGCGGTTGAAACCAAAAAGTGCACCTTGCAGCTGATCGTGCGGCGGTTGAAGCAAAGATTGTGGCAAACGGAGTTACATTTGTGCTGCGAATAAAATTGTCAAAAGAAAACTTTTGCCCATATTTGATCTTAATGTTTTTTTGTTTCGAACTGTAATATTTTCCAACTCGTTCTGTGTTGCCTCTTTGTTAGTATCACAGATTATATATTACAAATAATATTTTACATAATTTAGCTAATAAATTTTCCTTTAACATAATACCTAATAATTTTGACAAAAGAGATTTTATGGACAGCATTTCGACCACAAAAAGTGCTGAATTCCTCATGGCACACCTAAATTAAGGCGGGCTGTTTTTGTGTAATGAGACTATTGCTGTGCGTTAGTCTCAAATAAAAGCAATGACATGATCTCCGGGTAAGATGAATTGAGTTAATGGCGTGCGTTAATGTTGATACTAAGAAGAAGATTTCAAAGACCGTTGTGGTAAGATTTTTCAAAATTTGAATCATCAGAAAGTGTTGTGTTGTGAAAATATGGGCGATTTTGAGAAGACAGTCGCTGAATTACAAAGAAGAATTACACAACTGGAAGAGGTCATATCACTACACATCAGGAGGGAGGAAATAATGCCAGATTTAGTAAAGACTTTAAACAATAAAATCGAATCCGTCATGCCACTCGTTGATGAGTGCGACGAAATATTCAATAAACACTACGAAATTGCTGTTAAGGAGTATGCAACACTTATGGAGAAAATGAAAACTCAACAGTTAACTATGCTAGATATCATGAAGGAAGTAAAAAAGAAAAAAGGGAGCAATAGGCAATATAATCCTCCAGTAAAAACTTTCGAAACGCCTACACATAATTCAGGAAATGTAAGATGAATATTGAATTAATATTGAATATTAAGAATTGTAAGTTTCAGCATATAATTCCATTGTCATCAGGTGTACAGAGTATGTGTTTATCAGATTACAAGCAATCACCATATGTTTCGAGACTTCGTCCAATTTCATTGCATTTTTTAGATTTTGAAGCTCGAATAACAAACAAAATGTTTGAATCCATACCAAAGTATGTCTTGAGCTGTAAAATGAGAAATATTCCTTACGAATTTTCCTTCAGGTATCTTCGCGGAAGAGACACTTTGGATGAACTTGTAGCTTTCCTCGAACAAGTCATTGTTCCTTGTTTTACCGAGAAGTATCAGATTATTTACAAAAAACGTTCTGCACTAAGAAATCCTACGGAAGTTAAGTTGTGGGAACTGTACAGAGAGCAATCGAGTAAATTTCCAGGTACTGTAATTATAATCAATCCGCACCGCAGCTATCTAATTTGAAATTTAGGTATAAAGTTCATCACGCAAGGAGATATATCCCGAAGAATCAACAAACTCATCGATAAGAAAATGTCTTGTAAAATAGCAATGCTACGACACCTGTGCATATTGAAAGAGCAAAAAGAACAATCAACTGTTTATTACTTGTGGGTCGATAGAGCAGAGTAAAGTATGTCTCAAATTTTTGTTAACTCCAGTAATTGAAAATATGTAGCATTTTCCAAGTTACTATATTTTTCGCTGTAAAAGTTCCATTGTATTTTCAATTTATGGCACATTTTAATACATATTTTGGTATTCATCAATGTCCCTCATCATCGGCTTAAACATACTGGTTGGAAATGCAACATTCCCAACGAAGACAACTCCGCTGTTTTGAATCTCTTTGTTCTTCATTCCGAGTGATCTTGCATTTGCGTCCAAATTAGCATGTCGTGCTCGAATATGTTTGTCACGATCACCACGTTGTCTAAAGCTCTTCGTGCAATACATACATCCGTAGGGTTTTTCGCCAGTATGAATTCGTTGATGATTCTTCAATGCGTCTGCTCGATAAAACCGCTTACCACATTCATCACAACCGTAACGACGTTCACCGCGATGTATTAAACGATGTTGATAAAACACAGATCCTGTTAAGAATCGTTTCCCGCAAACGAGACAGTGATAAGGACGCTCTCCAGTGTGACATTTCCGAATATGATCATTAAGATCAGGTCTTATTGTAAAGCGACGATTGCATCCCGGTTCTTTACAAGCAAACGGTTTAACTCCTGTAAATGGAATTAACACATTTTAACTTAAATGAATCAATTTCGGAACAAAACCTACCTCTATGAAATCGTAGATGTTGCCACAGGTGACTGGATTGGGTATACGACTTTCCGCAAACATCGCACAAGTATTGCCGGTATTTGGTTGTTGTTTCCTTTTTCACCTTTTTCATATGTTTCTCTTCATGGTGTCGCATTATTGATTTCGCACTTTCCTGAAATATACCGCAGTACTCGCAACATACTTGCATAATTCCCACACCTCTATTCAGTCTAGGAAACAAATGGTACGAGGAATACCTGCAAGATACACTTGAAGACTGATTAAAGCAATAGCAAGCGGTACCTATGATCGTAGAGCTGTTCATGAGAACTGAATTTATTCTCGCAGACATTGCAGACAAAGTACTTCTGTAAGTTGCTATTCTTTTTAAATTCATCTCTAGAATACGGACATTCCGCTTGCCAATGGAGAAATATTTCCTTCGATGTTGGGACACTTATTCCACAAGAAGAACACTCAAATCCCCGCATAGGATCATGTGTGGAAGCATGTAAGAGTAAGTCGGATACCTCCGAGAAGAAGAAATCACAAAATTCACATTGTAAAATTGCGCTCAATATTACAACTTTAAGATAGGGATTTGTCTTTTTGTCATCCTCATTGTATAGCTAAAATATCAGACATTTTTATGTATTCACGAATATAATCATATGTACGTACCTCCTCTTTTACGAAATTGATGGCAGCAGCTATCCTCTCAGCCGGGGTGTCGTTTTCATTATCTGATTCCTCCTCATCTAAAAGATGAGCATGTATGTCGTTTAGATGCTTAAGTGCTTCCATATGACTAAAAAGGATTCTTCCACAGATAAGGCATTTGATAACAACTTTTAGCCCGCTCCCATTCTGCGCTATATTTGTAGTAACAGGTATTAAATCCATTGCATGTTTTTCCATGTGACGAACCAGGCCGGAGGCATGAACAAATTTCCTTTCGCACATATTGCACTCATGCGGACCATCACTCTTTTTAGTAGGACCACCAAGATCTATCTTTAATTCATCTTTTAGAAATTTCCTAATGCGAGAATTATTTTCTCGTAGCTGCCTAATGCATGGCGGTTCTGCTATTTCCACTGTGCCACATTTTATCGGCTCTTCGTCTTTTATTAAATTCTTGTTTTCATCATAATCGCAGATGTGCTCATTAAATGCTTGTTCCTCAAATATTTGATCGCAATACGCGCATTTTATTAAACATTTCTCTCTTTTCGGCGATTCTTTTACCACAATGACGTCATCTAAAAGTATAGAAGAATATGTGCAGTGTTTTATAACAACAATAACAAATGCATTTTCAGCTTTCGAACCTCAGGCGACAAGCAGAGTTGTGTGGTTTCAATCACCAGTATTAGTACACATACTGAAAAAAATGTTCCAGTTATAATTACAGCCTGAAACAGATTGTGATAACTGAGCAGCGCATCCGAGCAGCCAAAAGTTAGAGAGCCACATATTTCCATAATGTGAAGAGGATTGCGAGCAGCATAGACGTCCAACGAAAAATTTGGCTGATCCATCAGTTCTATTTCTAAATTGGCTGTTCGCTGTCCAGTTCTAACAAGTGGAAGACGAGAAAATTGGAAACATTTCGGCCAAAGTTAAGGTTGTCCTTTTGGCAAAACCTTCACTGCCCCACTTTTCAATGTGTTCCACTGAAAACGTTTGTGTTTGGCTGCTCAATTCGCTGCTCAGCATTTGTAATTTGTTTCAGGCTTACTAGAAGTAAAACTTGTACTGATGGACACAAGCATCTAACAGTAAACTTATCTCATTACCAGTATTCACCAGTAATCACCAATAAATTCGAGTGCTTAACAGTAAGCTTCAGTATTTAAAAAAAAAAAGTAATCAGGAAATTTACCCATGTATTGGTGAAATTTGCCACTTTTCTTGCTTGTGGAGTTAGGGCGTCTACACACGGAGCTACTCGAAAGAAACCAATGTAAATGGTTGGGACACTACCCACGGCGCTACTGATCACTAACGCGTTACCAACCCGTTAGTAATTAGTTCTAGGGAACTTAACTGCCGAGTCATTAGTAACTGCAGTTGCTAAGTTTGTGTGTGATTTTGAAGATAGGTTAAAGATGTTCATAGTCCTTCCATGATTTCACTAAAGAAACTACTGATTTCAGTCTTTTTTGAGTAGCTGCGTGTGCGGATCCGGGTCACTAATGAGTTAGTAACTGCTTAGTGATTACAATCACAAACTAGTTCCGTTTATTTTGAGTAGCTCCGTGTGTAGACGGCCTTAGTGCGAATAATGTGATGTAGGCCTGCAATGTGGTACAGTAACGGATTTCGTTTGTTCGGCGTGCTATAGTAAAACTGTTTTTATTTAGAGATGCATAGTTAAAGTACTAAAACGTAAAATGTTGTGACAAGTCCATGATCAACTCCATTTTTGAGCGATTGTGTGAAACACGTCGTGGAGAACACTTAATTTTTTTTTTGTACTTAGATTAAATACGTTTTCTAGGGATCAAATTATTAATTTTTAGATTTTCATTGACCAGTGGACTGGTTTAATTTTAATGTTGTAAAGTGTGTTATGCCATTATTATCGTGGTTTTGCTTTTTAAATAACACCTTTTTGGTCGTAACTGCAAGTTGAGTAATGTGTACATGTATAATGTATACCAAAAGGCAGTTAATGTGGTATAGCATAACACAACAATAGTAATTCCAGTACCTAAAGTAAAAAACGCAAGGAAATGTGATGAACTAAGGCCAATTAATATGAAGGGCATCTGCGAAAAAATATTAGAGAAGGTGGTGCACAGACAATTGGAACAATACTTCGAAAAGGAAAAATTCATTATGAGTGAACAATCGGGCTTCCGGAAAAGGCACAATTGCGAAACGGCACTAAACATGGTAATAAACAATTGGAAAGAGGAAATAGATCAAAACAAAGCAATAGTCGCAGTATTCCTTGATTTTAAAAGAGCATTCGAAACCATTGACAAGGGGATTCTCATTAAAAAAATGAAAACATACGGAATAGAGGATAAGGAGCTGAAATGGTTTAAGAGCTATCTGGCTGAAAGGACACAAAAAACAAAAGTTGGAAATTCCAAATCAAAGCCGGAGGAAACGACACTGGGAGTGCCACAAGGGTCAATACTTGGGACACTTTTGTTTCTAATATATATCAACGACATGAAAAGAGTGCTGAACAACACAAATCCTGTTTTGTTCGCGGATGACACATTGATTTACA
>QYTT01093912.1:37889-48639 GCA_006980735.1 Dasypogon diadema | reverse complement strand
TCAGTCTTTTTTGAGTAGCTGCGTGTGCGGATCCAGGTCACTAATGAGTTAGTAACTGCTTAGTGATTCCAATCACA
Source organism: Dasypogon diadema (assembly GCA_006980735.1). NCBI lineage: Eukaryota > Metazoa > Arthropoda > Insecta > Diptera > Asilidae > Dasypogon > Dasypogon diadema. Next base: position 48,562 of record QYTT01093912.1, on the reverse strand, counting down.
AACTAGTTCCGTTTATTTTGAGTAGCTCCATGTGTAGACGGCCTTAGTGCGAATAATGTGATGTAGGCCTGTAATGTGGTACAGTGACGGATTTCGTTTGTTCGGCGTGCTATGGTAAAACATGTTTTTATTTACAGATGCATAGTTAAAATACTAAAACGTAAAATGTTGTGACAAGTTCATGATCAACTCCATTTTTGAGCAATTGTGTGAAACACGTCGTGGAGAGCACTTAACTTTTTTTTACTTAGATTAAATGTGTTTTTTAGGGACCAAATTATTAATTTTTAGAAGATTTTCATTGATCGGGTGTATGTGTAGTGGTTTAATTTTAATGTTGTAAAGTGTGTTATGCCGTTATTATCGTGGTTTTGCTTTTTAAATAACACCTTCTTGGTCATAACTGCGAGTCGGGTAATGTGTACATGCATAATGTATACCAAAAGGCGGTTAATTTGGTATAGTATTACACATTACCCGTCCATTCATTTTCTATATTTACAGATCACTTTAAGAGATGCCATAAAAGGTTAAAAGGTAAAAAAGGTGGATTCGGAACTGATGGCCAAAAACAATGGAAACTAAGAAGAACTGCTTTGGGACGTAAGCCTTAATCAAATTAATGAAAATGAGTTTGTTGAATATTTAATGGATATCGAGTCTGCTTCTATGATCAAATCCGAAATGATATTCGTTCCTCAGAGTTCCAAATTGCTAAATTGCTAACAAAAATAACATTCCGAATACTTTTTCTTTGTAGTAGACCCAAAGTATACCAATCGGCACATCTTTTGATAGAACCCAGGATTTGATAGAACAAAGGATTTACTCATAAAAATGTAGAAATATTATTTTTCAGTATTTTTATTTTGGAACGTGGATGAAACTAGACTATCTATAGCCCAAAGAAAACAACCAGACATCTGTGGAACGGGGCTCTCTTATAAACTCTTATAACCGCTATTAAAAGCACATTCACAAAGTGCTTCAATCATTTTTTTACATTTTACAAACCAATTATATGGACCGGTGAAAGTCAAAGTGGTGCAAGCCAAAAATTTTAATTTTGAGAAAAATTGGTTTTTGCGAAAATTTTATATTATTTTGCCACTTCATTTGCAGAGGACCAGAGAGGACATTCACCAGAAGAAGTTTAATGAAACGAGACGATAAGGTATCCACGGCTGGTCGCGTCAAATTTGATGGAGTACACAAATTGATGATCAATTTGTGGGGAGTTATTCCTCGAAAACAAAGTATTTATGCAATTTGGTAATGTGGCATATTTGACATGGATCCCAAAGGTGCCTTGCTGTAGGACTTTGAGAAACGCATTGCAGGAAAAGAAAAACGAATTTAACTCTCCTGGGTTAGGGGAATGATGTTTCTGTATTATAAAATTAGCTTTTAGAATTTAGTTTACTGAAATTATGGAAAATATGGCGTCGGCCTACAAGTTAAATTCTCACTTCAACCGTATGCTTGTATGAGGGAGGTACACATAACTGTCAACACTATTTTCGCTAATAGTTAACACTATCAGAAATTTTATGTAGTATAACAATTTAGAGAAAGATTGGGTCTAATAATAGATAAGCCTAAAATAGAAAGTAATAAGCCCTATGCCAGTACTGGCATAGGAACACTTAATTGAAAAACATGCTGTGGTCCCATAGTCTATATCGTCAGGCTACAAAATTATAAAATAAGTTGACAAACTTTTCTTTTGAAACTATGATACTGGGAGGAGACTTATTGATATATATTTCTGGTATTAACTCCCAGTTTCAGTTAATAAAATAATTCGCAGATCTGATGTTGTCGACCATGCATTATTATCTATTTGTGAACTCTCTGAGGAAGCGACAGAAGCAAAAAGCCCCCACATCACAAATTACTGTGCAGAAACTTTCAGTTATATTACGAAATTCCTCGTTATCCTTCTTATTCTACAGATACCTATCCAGCAGATTCTCAACTTTTTAAAAGTTTGGAATTATTCTTGTATCAGAAAATGATCAGAGACGGAGCCTCTGTAATATGTACAGACCTTCAGAGATGTTATTGCTTCTTAAAATTAAAATTTCGTCAACAGGGATATTTTTTCATCAAAATCCCACTGGAAAAATGTGATATTTTAATATTTTTATAGGGAACTCATTTGCAGTTATCAGGCTATAAGTACACCAACAGAATATGTTTTAAATCTAGTTTTTTATCGTCTATTTTGTCGTAATTTATCTTCCATCAAGGATGATAGACTAGAATATCAAAGCAGAATGTTAGTGGGTATTTTTTCTACAATAGCAATTGGCATTAGCAACTGTACACAATCATAAATAAAATAAAATTTGTAATTGCAAACGTTTCCTTTGGAATTGCTGTGATTTGGGAAGCAGAGTAGAGTTATAAACTCAAACAACAACGCGCATGCCACGTATACTTACCAGAATAGCATTCAGGAGGCAATGAGGCTATAAGTAAATCTAAGTAGCGTTGAGTGTGTTCCTCATCGATGACTACTACAGTATCTTTGTTTTGTTGTACAAGATTTGCAATTTCACTTATACCGATTTGAGAGACTTCTTGATTTGTCAAATCAATAGGCTCCTCTGAGTATTCCTGGTTATGGTTTTCAACTTGACTTGGTAACTTGTTTGATATTTCCTCTTCTTCTTTGGCATTTTGATGAGAAGTTTCATTTTCCTTTAAGCAAGTTTCTTCTGTATTCTTGGACAGTTGTTCCTGTTCATTTGGATTATACTCCTTTAGTTGAGAAAATATCTTCTCTGCAAGCAATATATCGGAGTTATAGTCCTCATCATTATAGTCCATGTTATTTTCGGGATTGTTATTTACACACAGAATTAAAATAGAAGGCAATGAATGCAAAGACTGCTTTTTGAGAAATGAATTTTGTTGCTTAGCAGTCAAATGATTTGTGACATAATCCTTCATTTGTTTTTCCTCCTTTTTGGATATACAAATTAAAAATCACAGCCTTCTTATCATCTAAAAACTAAAACACAAAACCCGGAGTTATGTAACTATTAGTTCTGCTATATAGGTAAATTTATAAATTAAATATTGCAGCATAAAAGATACTGTAGCACTTTGCAATTGCAGCTAATAACATCTACTTCCGGTAACATCCCGCCTTCTTCAAACAATTGAAAGGTTTTCGGTAGAGGTTATATTACACGCAAATTACTGATGACTGGCAACACTTCCACGTTTGACAGTTCATTTATACCTGTTGTGATACACTCGAAAAAACTAAACATTCGATTTAAGTGGAGTATTTTACTGAGAGTACTAGTTAATTGAAAAGGGTGTATGCACTTTGTTAGTTGCTGCATTACTGCACGTACGCACACGGTGAGTTCGTCTCATTTGACCTCTGGCAGGAAAGTAATTGGGTGTCTTCTATCATGCAAAAAATTGCGGTATTTGGAGGAACCGGCATGACTGGGCAGTGTGTCGTGAAACTAGCACTAAAAAGAGGTAATTATGCCTTTATATAAATATTATTAAGATAAGAAGTACCTGAAGTGAGAACGAAAGTTATTCGTGGGAGATTTTACTTATATTTCGCATATTTACTGCAAGGAAACACTAGCAAAACTCAATAGCATGTGTTAAAACAGTAACATGTAAAGCATGAATGCCGGACAAGTTCAAAGTCAACTGGGCATCCTGTATATCAGCGAAACGGACAAGTCCTAAAGTGTAACTCAAGGCAGAAACATAATCAGGCCTTGGCGCTTCCTTAAAGCGTCAAGGCATTGCCAAATTTTTCTCCAAATTCTTTTCAATCTGGCAACACAAAACCAAGCCCCGAGGTGTCCTCGGAAGCGAATCGCAAGGCTGGAATTGTGCAGTTGTTGAAAATTTCTCCCCACTTGTTTGTAAGTAAACTAAAGAATTTCTAAATCACAAAATATTTCGTTCCATTGCCTAAACTTCAAAAATAAACAAATTTTCCAAAAAAAGCCCGTGTTTACAAATATCTGATGTCACTAAAAGAACGGCAACACCTGTCTTTTTTATATTCCGTAAAGAAAGACCTCACTGCGAGGAAGCCTCGGGAAGCTCGCCTTGAAACTTGCTTGGATGTGTTTTGCCTTTAAAATCTCGTCCTCATAAGTCAGTAGCGTAAAACAATTTGACCATCTTGTGGGGTATAATGAAACCCTAAAGACGGAGTTATTTAATATCTTTTTATACATTTTGTGTCATTATTCTCCATATAATAACTTTCGATTATATACCTAACCCGGAGGTTACACGAGTCAGTCAGTAGCACTACTCTGACTCGTGTAAACCTATACAGACTTGTCTCTTTTACTGACTAGTCAGTACTGATTTGTCGAAAGACGTCAGTACTGACTAGCTAATAGAATGATAGGTTTGTTCCCTTACTCGCAGGAATTATAATTAGGTCTGTTTAATGAGACACTGGCCCAGATTAACCGAGAAAACTTCGTTCAATCTCAGGAAAACTGTCAAAGCCGCCCAAGCCCGTCTGGACAACTTGGACTGTCACTTCCACGAATGACACTTCTCCTGAATTTGCCTTAAGTCTAGAGCTTGGGCAAGAAAAGTGGACCGAGACTGACCGAGACTAAATCTGGCAGCCGTCAATGAACACATGCCTGGGAAACTTCGGTCCACTTCGTAGCGTTATTGAACACAGAAAGTAGACCGAGGTCTCCAGGAAAAATCCGGTTAGCCTCATTAAACAGACCTATTCCTGATCAGGAAACTGCAGAAAGTCGGTCCTTAACTCGATTTGACGTCTAATTCTTGCTGACGTCACAACTTCCCCTCCTATAGGAAAATTCAGGATTTCGCAGTAGCTTTGAACTGCCTGCACTTTCCTTATTGGCATTTGTAAATTTGAAAACGCAAGATATGTCATTCTTCTTAGTTTTCAGGAATGTTCAAGGTGTCGTTCCCTAACTCCTGCAGTGCAAACCCCTACTACATAAATAAGGGAAATGCATTTAGCCTGTACATACTGTACGACAAGTATGGGAGTTTTCGTTGAATTCTAAGATGCAAGTGGTCCTACTGTGGAACAAGAATATAGAGATTTTGTATTTTAATATTGTACCATTTATTGATACATATTTACACATTTTGCACAATACTACTTTTTTGAATAGAAAACTGAGGTTCTTAGGTCCAAGTCAATGCAACAAAACTATTCAACACTAGAACTCCAAGCCAGTCATTTTCACTGGTAATCTAACCTCGCATTATTCACGTATTATTTTGGTCCCCGTTTTAAGCAGCTCGATAGTTCTAGTATTAAATTCACGAAATTTCCTATTTCCAAATCTGCCTATAAAATTTAGTAATGAAAATTTCCGCTTCTATATTAAAGGTTTAGAAGTGAAGGTGCTGTACAGGAATGACCTTGCTGTACCAGAATGCTTTAAAGGAAAAGTTGAACTTATCAAGGGAGACGCAACTAATTATGAAGATGTCTTGAATACTTTATCTGGTGTCGATGCAGCAGTAATAGTTCTTGGAACGCGTAATAAATTAGATCCAACGGCAGATTTATCACAAGGCACATTTAATGTTCTTCAAGTTGTGGAGCAATTTGGAATAAAAAGTGTATCTGCATGCTTGTCAAGCTTTCTATTTTGGGAGGAAAGTAAAGTCCCTAAACAATTCGTTCATATCAATCATGAACATAAGACAATGTTAAAGTACATGGAAGAATCGAATGCCAATTACATAGCAGTTTTACCGCCACATATTTCTGATGAGCCCCCCTCTGAGGTAATAATACAACATGATTCATCACCTGGGCGTGTAGTCTCTAAATGGGACTTGGCGAAATTTTTACTAGATTGTTTAGATCAAGAGCGATACTATCGAAAAAAGTGGGGAATTGCAAAGAAGGTGTAGTAAAATAAAATAAATTTGTTTACAGTTGTGAGAATAAAATCTTCGATAAATCTATAAATTTTGTTAAATTATATACGAAAATTTACATATTTTAATAAATAAATTAAGTATATTGAATGCTGCATTATTTCCCAGCTAATCCTGCGCCCTGTGTTTGTGGTGGAGTCTGAGGCAAAGAATGAATCATAAATTTCTATGGATTGTTCGGAGCTCCTAATATAGTTAGTTTCATAAAATCTAGCAGTCTTGAATGACTTGGGCTTGTGTCTAGTATAAATAATCACAGGATGGCTAAGGTTGCACTGGAAGAAAGTCCCCATTTTGTCCCCGGTAAATGCAAAAATTTCATCATTTTTCTAAAGGTGGAAGGTTAAGATTTGAAGCAAAAAATACGCAATTACTATTCCCATAGATCTCTACCGATATGCAAACTTTTATGAAAATCCAAGAGGGTCGATTTAGAAATTTCTTCTAATGGTCGATTTTTTCTTTCAAGCGGAGCTGAACAGAAATCGATTTCTCTTGATATGGGAGTAGCTAACAGCCCAATTTCAATTTTGAAGATGAAGAAGAAGTGCCTAAAAGTGTCTCAAGACAAGGATTATTCATTTAAAAGTAAACGAATGACAAAATGTGTGTATGAAGATTCAAAAATCTGTTGCGGATATTAATTATTGATATTTGATCAATTTTTGACACAAATTTAAGTGAGTACGCTCTAAATTTTTCAAATACTACTCCCTGAATCGAAGACTATTTGAGTTTTCATAGATAATAGTTCATTTTTTGATTGAAAGGCGCTTCTCACTTCATAGAAATGTTTTTTCGTCAATTGATCGAATATCGACAATCTATAAACACACTAAGCTCCTTGATTCAACGGTATTCAAAATGGAATTGTAAATACAATATTATTTATAACTTTACAATAAATACTTTTGGATATACAAAAATTTCTGTTACTATGTATTTTGTTTAAAGTTGTCCGCTAATTAATTAATATGCGGTATACCAATCGATTCCTTGAAGTGTTCTGATCAACGTTTGTTCGAACACCCTCCCCCTCCACCCCCTCTAAAGTACCCTCACCTTCAAAATGGCATCCAAAGGTTTTATGTCCTTTGACTCTGTGAAATCCTTATAACTTTTCACAAGGATATCATAGGATTACGAACAAGGTGTCATTTGAAAGACAACACTTATGGCATTCTAACGGTATTTTTCTCCCGATCGATTGTGTCCTTGAAGTTTTGTGGTCAATGTGAATTTTTCGGTGAAAATTCCACTTTCAAATGAGTCTTTGGTCGTTATACTGTGATGTCTTTGTGAGGAGGATGTCGAAAGACATGAAATCCTTGAACACCATTTTGAGGAAACGTTAATCAGGACATTTCAAAGAATCGATTGGTATACCCGCATATCGATTAATTAGCGGACGCCCTGTACAATGTTCTCTAAAAATTAGTGTGGAATAACAGTGAATGTGTTTTTATCTTGGCTACCAAGTTTCTATTTAAAAAGATACTAATAAAAAGGTAGAAAATCTATTAAACAAAATATCTGATTTTTGAATTCTGAACTCAGCTGCAATCAAAAGGAATGTGGAATTGGAAACAATACTTTTTACATGTCGATATTAATGCTATAGAACTTTAGTTGGTATTACTTTAGTACTGCAACATTTGTATAGATATAAACAGAACACCTACGTACATGATGATTAGTTTCTTTGGTCCGTTAAAGGTCATAGCGGCATGTGGGAGAGTTTATTTGTTTCATTACGATTTTGTTATAACAAATTGGGAAAACTACAACACATGTTATTTATTTAACCTTTTCTCGTGTTGAAAACAATTCATTTATTTTGACACGTATTAACATTGAGGCCGAGGCATATTAATCTTACTCACTAATTATGTATCTGTATCTCATTTCATGCATAAATAAGAAAGAAATGACGCATGAAATATAAATCGTTCATTAATGAAAATATGTAGAAGGGCACAATGCTGCCAACAACTAATTTGTAAGGCTTCCTTCCAAGTTCATGTCTTATAGTTAATGAAAAAAAAGAAAACGTGTACAAGTACCGAACTGTTGCCAACAAAAATAAATTATGCTGGCACGTAAACTATTTGACGCAATAGTTTAATTGCCAAGAAATTTAAGTACAATTACAAGCAATTTGTTCAAAACTTGTGAACTTGTTTTTAAATTTATTTATTGAAATTTCAGGGTTCCCAAGTTCATTGACAAATAAAGTGGCCAGGTTTGTATTAAAAATAATTTGCATGTAGCTTAAAATTAGTCATAAGCATTGCTCACAAAAATAGTGGTTATTCACAACTAAATAATAAAAAAAAATGATGAGATGAAAATATTTTCAATCAAATTTGATACAAATTCAATCTTTGTACATATATCTTTACCTCGAGAGACTTATTAGCATATTAATAAATGCTATTTTGGAGATTCAATTTTAGTATCGGTTTGGGGGAATTAATGTGAGAAAAAGGACAACTTTGCAACAAATTAAGGCAGTTGGGTCTCGTCTTCCAAAGAACAATATGAAGAAACCTAAGGTTGTTTTCCGATGGTAACAAGAAATGCGACAAACCACGCTGGCTTAACGAAAGCGATTAGGGTATTCACAAGTTCATAAGACTTAGGACAAGATGCTCGTGATTACGGTTGCCCCTGGACGAAGATACTTCAGGCGGCTAAAATCTTTGGTTTTTTCACAGACGGTAACTTTCCCTATTTACACGGAGGAAAAGTTTTTCAAAGGCACTAGAATTTTCAGATATATTATCTCATAACAAAAAGCGTAAGTATCGTGACTCTGGACTCTAGAGTTTCACTCAATACTCCATTAGAAGTTCCAGACAACGTTAAGTTTTCATTCCAATCAGTATATTCCAAATTTTGTGTAATAGAACGTTAAGTACAGAGGTTAACTGAAATTTTGTGTTCAAAGATCCTTCTAATTGAACTTTATACCCAAAACGAGACAAATTTCAAGATTTATTTGGTCTTATCAAGATTTATTTGGTCTTATCTTTGACTAGAACAATTTTCTACTAAATCAATTGGTCGCACTATGTAAAGCTGGATCTGGTTGATATAGATGTATGTGTATACTCGAACCATGGATAAATTAAGATAACTCTTTGATGTATATGTTGAATAGCAAATGACGATAAGGTTCCGTTATGGAATGTCAAATATAATAGCGCAAATTAAAGGAACGAGACCTTCTACTTCTGCCGCTCTGATAGGTAACTATATATGAATTTAGTTGCAATCCGCCTTAGTTGGAATTTGTTAGGTACCTTGTCGAGTAATTTATTGTGATTTAGGCTATTAAAAGCCCTTGAAAATCAAGCAAAGCCAAATAACAAATTTCATTTCGATCAGCAGCAAAACACACCTTATTATTTACCCTCAGGAGAGCACTTTCCACCTAAGTTGTCTATAATTTTGCTACACGATTCAAACTTATCGGGAGTAGAATGTGTTAAGAATTTGAGTTTTGTTAGTTCTTTTATGAAATGCTGCGATCACATCAATTATGCTCTTATGCGACCCGTACACGTTACGATCTGCAGTACAACTTGGTTTGACATCTTGTTGGGTGTTTTACTACACACGCTCAAGGAATTGATACAATGCGTTGTACAACTTCACCATACACGATACAATCTGCAGTACAACCTTAAGGCCCGCCCTCAAAAAATTAAAACAATTTGATTTTCATCCAGCCGTTAGACGAACTTTAAAACCAGTTGGACAGCAGCCCTACACACGATACGATTACATGTCCAACTCGACCAAGTTGTACTGCAAATCGTAAAGTGTATGGGCCTCATCAGGAATATGTATGGCTGACTTCGCCGTTTTTTGTTACCAGCGAACATTTTATCAAGGAGCTCATATTTCAAACCTGTTAAGGTCGTGCTTCCTTCCTCTAGTTTTTTCTAAGCTTGATAGTTCTTATAATCGAAGACTTTTATTGCTTACATCCTCTTTATTTATAGGCTTCGGCGCTTTCTCTGTTCTGCAGGTTCTGGTATACTCAGACTATACTCAGACTACAGAGTATGATTAAAATTGAAATGCTTATTCAGAAAGTAATAATTTGTAAGTTTCGTCGTTGCTTTCATTCATACTGACAAGTCAACCAAAAACAAATTCTGGCTTTGCACGCTATTAATTGGCACGGAAAAGTTATACATACCCTGTTCCAGAATTAATGTCAGTATAGCGCTTAGGGGAGTATTTGCTTCCTTTACTTTCAGGTTTCTCCCAAATAAGTACATCTTACTCACTATTCTTGCTTAGTTACCACTCACTTAATGGAGAAAATAACAAAACAAAAGAACAAATAAAATCATATATACAGCTCTGAAGATGAAAGAGACTAAAAAATCACATTAATATTTATGAGTTTGTAGTAATTATATTATATACATAAAAATCACTTTCCGTGTTTATGCTTCCATTTAAAAACAAGGTTTCTTTTACCATTTGGCCTCACAGCAGTTCCTCCTGGCCTTTACAACTTCACCTGTTCTAGAAAACAGTCGCTCCGACAAAAATAACTAAAAAGTAAATAAAAATGGTAAACAAATTAACAAAGTGTACTTTGTTTCGGAGAAGCATGATATGAAATCAAATGTTATATGCCTGAATGTAATTGTAAACCACCCACATTCTCAGATTTCTTTATAGATATGAACATTTTATTTGGT
>QYTT01093912.1:18589-37869 GCA_006980735.1 Dasypogon diadema | reverse complement strand
TTTAAGTTATTTAATCAATCACCAACACATATACACGTTGTATTTTACAGTGTTCCGCACTGATTTAAGCATGCATAGTCTCGCAGCAAATGATTACTTGCTACATTCATTCAACGCTGAAGTCCGCCTAGTCTCGCATCCCACTTATAATCGAAGACTTTTATTGCTTACATCCGCTTTATTTATAGGCTTCGGCGCTTTCTCTGTTCTGCAGGTTCTGGTATACTCAGACTATACTCAGACTACAGAGTATGATTAAAATTGAAATGCTTATTCAGAAAGTAATAATTCGTCGTTGCTTTCATTCATACTGACAAGTCAACCAAAAACAAATTCTGGCTTTGCACGCTATTAATTGGCACGCAAAAGTTATACATACCCTGTTCCAGAATTAATGTCAGTATAGCGCTTATGGGAGTATTTGCTTCCTTTACTTTCAGGTTTCTCCCAAATAAGTACATCTTACTCACTATTCTTGCTTAGTTACCACTCACTTAATGGAGAAAATAACAAAACAAAAGAACAAATAAAATCATATATACAGCTCTGAAGATGAAAGAGACTAAAAAATCACATTAATATTTATGAGTTTGCAGAAATAATATTGCATACATAAAAATCACTTTCCGTGTTTATGCTTCCATTTAAAAACAAGGTTTCTTTTACCATTTGGCCTCACAGCAGTTCCTCCTGGCCTTTACAACTTCACCTGTTCTAGAAAACAGTCGCTCCGACAAAAAAAAAAAATAAAAAGTAAATAAAAATGGTAAACAAATTAACAAAGTGTACTTTGTTTCGGAGAAGCATGATATGAAATCAAATGTTATATGCCTGAATGTAATTGTAAACCACCCACATTCTCAGATTTCTTTATAGATATGAACATTTTATTTGGTGAAAAGTGTTTTTTTTCTAGTGGCTTACGATTTTTGCTTCTGCACGGAAATCTGCGGTAAAATATAAAAGAATTTATGCAAATTGGGAAAATTTTTGTGCATTGGTAATTATTCGAACACATCGAATAACATGAAATTGTGTTATCGAATAACTAATTTCTTGGTGGTTATTCGAATTATTCAGTGTAGTTATTCGTTTTTGCCCAACACTAATTTCATTCATTCGCTTATGGCGAAGTTAATGTCAAGATTCATTGACGGTTACCAATGGATTCGTTTCGTTTATTTGCTTGAAACAATCGGATATTATCGCCTCGTTATGTACACAGCTCTCTTCCCATTTTCCTTGACTTCGACGTCCGGGTCCGCTTCTAATTCTAACCATGCTCTCATATGTTTTATATTTAATTTGTTTTCGCTGGAAGATAACGGTGCTGTCAGTGACACATTTAGGCGATTTTATCATTTCGTGAATTGCGTTTGATTTGTTAAGAATGAAAATTGAATAAAATTCATATAATGTTGCAACGTAGTTCCCCATAAATCTTGTACTGACAATAATTCTGTTACACAGTATTTTTGTTTTGGCAATTCAGTTGTGAGAGCACGTAAGAAATCCAGAAATCTGATTCGATTGCATTTATTTATATTGTAAATATAATTTTGTTATAGAATAAAAATATATTTTACTTTATATTCACATTTTCACTCTTTTTTAATGATGTATTCTAGAGTTTTCAATAATTCATTGTAGAATTTATTGCTAATTTTTTCATCTTTCTACATCTCCCATACAATCTTGTTTGTCGGCTCGTATCAAATTTTCCACAACCAAAACTCATGATATCACACCTACTCAGCAATAAATTTTAAATTTTGTTGTGATTTGAAATTTTTTCGTACAAACATCGCAATCTCATTAAATTAAATCTCTACTTCTTTTAATTAAGTTTAATTTTTGGATATGTATAATCTAGATCACCCAAAGAATACATCTACCTAAAACAGTTTAACTTTGACTAGTCTTTCTAGAAAAGAAATTATAAAATTAATTATAAATATACATATTATCGTAGGGCGAAATTGCTGTGATTCCACTCCATAAAAATTTATTACTTATATAATATCACTTAAAGAATTTTTGATTACTAAGTATATGCATTGAAAATCAGCGTTTTCAGATTTTTATATTCAATGTTTAGCTATTAAAACCACTTTAATGAATGTCAGAATCCTGAATAGCAATTTTGCTGTATTGAACTATTCAGTTTACAATGGAAATTATATCACCATACCCTCTAGAAGTTTAATGTAATCCGTTTTTTTTATTCAAACAGCAAACTAGAGTCTTGTCATTGTAACTAAATGCAAACGAGTTCGATCAGGACTATACAAAATGAATTTTTCATCGTCCAAAATATAACATTCCAACGCACGTGAACTTTTGAAAAATTTAGACTGGGCTCTTAATGTTGCTTTTCCAATGCTGGTTTGGTAGTCTTTTTGGTTCATATAAATAATCCGATTTTAGACCAAATTTGCTGGCTTTCCTTTCCATTTTATTTATAAATAAACTCCGTACGCCTATTTTTTCTACAAAACTCCTTTGTAACGTCATAGGATTTCTTTTTCAATTTCAATATATATATAAAACTCAGTAAATAGGCTTTTATTCGTTTCAGTGCTGAAATCTTTCTTTCACTTCAGTATAAAATACTATCTTGCACAGTTACATAAATGCACTTTTCTGAAATTGATTAAAAACTTCACCTAATTAGGGAGGTAAGTGCCTAATAACTATCGGCTCGTTTCTTAAATACTATGGGCACGGATCATGGAGAGACGCCACCAACAAATTAGTTATTAAAAATCTTATTTTGTGTGATTACAGACCATCTATCACGAATCAAAAATAAAGTCTTGGACAAACCCTAGGTAATTTGTGACGTAGAATCCGAATCTATAACGAAAAATGGGGGTTTCCATTTGAGATTTCAAATTTGCTCCCCACCCCACCCACAGGGGGTGGAAGGGGGGCTGATTTTAGGACAGGCAGATGTCCCCCTTGAAGATATTAATTTTTCTTCTGGGACAATTTTTTGGTATAATGCGTATTTTGTGAGTTATTTTGCGTTATCAGGTTAAATGGGGCACCCTGTAAACATAGCATTCATAATTACATGTTTTTATTGTGTAAGTTGCTGTTTTAATGCGAAGATTTTTGTAATTATATGTTTCAAAATTAAAAATATCGTCTAACGGAAATAACTTCTGAAAAAAAGTCAATATAAATATTTGGAACCATAGCAATTTCACCCACAATATCATTGCACAGAGATTGAAGGTTTTTAGATACGGAAAAAGATGCACTTATTCATTATTCATTTGTTTTATTAGAACGGAATAAATGACTATCTCAGATTTCTAAGATCTAACAAGTATCTTATGAAGATATGTATGTATACATAAGCACTAATATAGTTGCATTAAATGCATTATTATTCATAATACTGCTTACTTGGAAAAATTGAAACGTACATTAACGTAAAAGTAACAAAAATTTATTTAAAGAAATTAAAAAATAAATGAAGTGTGAAGTGATTTACAAAAATATATTGACTTTATATAAAAATGTGATTATAAAAAACATAAAGACAAACTATACATTGAAAAATATATGGAATTTAAAGAATCTTCTTCATGTATTTTTTCTTGGAAGTTTGTAAGCTTGGCAGTTCGCAATGACGCGGTCCATACATTGTAACCGGCGGGCAGTATTCATAACCTATCCTTTCATAAAAACCCTCCTGATCAACAGTTGATAAATATATCGCTTTTAACTGTAGTACAGATCTGCAGTAGTCTTCAGCGCATTTCATCATAAGTTTACCAAGTCCTTGTCCTCTTAAATTTTTATCGACGACAACTGACTCCACAAAACAACATTTCTTTTTGCTAGGTATTGCGCTCAGCTTGCAGTGTGCTACAACTCTTCTCATATTGTCGGTGGTTAATACTAAACTAACAGGTAATGTATCACATGATGCTTCCAAGGATCGAATTCGTGCTGTATCGCTCCGAGGCCATTCAGAATTGATAAGATTGCAACAGTCTTGTATTAATTCTGGGTAGTGATGTATCGGTACCACATTAAATGGGCTGCCGGATACGTTATATGGTGGAAGACCCTAAAAGATTGAAAATAATTTGAAGTAAACGAAATAAAATTGAAGCTATTAAGTATATAATTTGTGTTCCCCCAAAATTTCTTCGCTCTAGACAGATACCTCATAATAAGGTTCCCGGTTTCTATACCGCATCGTTAGACACGTTCAATATAGTTTTTATGATGATCTCTTTGTTCTATAGAAGAAAAGAAATTTAAATTGAATTTCTTATAAGCACTCAAACGACAAATCACGTAGTGATTGGGAATTAATGGAGGGTCACAACGAATGCATCACTTCTTTTTCTATAAGAGTTATACAACCAACGACACACAACAGAATAATATTTAATTTTGACTGGAATTATTAGACCAAAAACAATGTTTAACCAACTGAAATAGGAAATTAGGATAGATAATTTAAAATCAAGGTAATAAAGGGCAATAGTTTTACGTTTTCCCTTGCTTTCAATTTAGAGAGGTAGCGAGGTTTATTAATCATTCTTGCGACAAAATAAAGTGTTTACCGTGAAATTCTTATAAAAAATCACCACCTCATTTTTACGTTTTAAAGATTCTGGAATATTATTTTGACTGTGTGAAGGATAGCATTTCCTGTTTTTAAACCTTTCACACAGAGTACGGAAATGCAAACGAACAATTCAAAACCCATTTTGGGCTCATGAGCGCGTGCACTTTTTAAAAATTTACATGCGCGTGCGTGAGCTGTTGCCATTGAAGAAACACAGATAATATTCTTCTGTCGTGTGCGTGAGTCGCACGGGAGTTTAAAAACGACTGATGAGTCGTTTCTTTCTTTCCGCACTGAAATTAAAAGAATAAGTAATTTACATTCTGCAAGCTTTATACAAAAATTTAATTTTGATTTTTACAACACTCGGGGTTTAAGATCGAATTACTTCTCTGTTTTCTGCCACTTATCCCAATTTAAGCTGGCTGTTTCTGCATTAAGTGAAACAAAGGTGATTTGTAATGTTAATACTAATCAGTATATGGTACCTGGTTATCACTTAGTGCCTCCCTTTTCCCCGCAAAGAGAGATCGCCGCCTATATTAGAAATGATGTGCCATTTACTGTTTTGAATGAATATTCTTTGAATAATCCGGAGTTTTCCTATCTCTGGATTGCATTTAAACTTCATAGGCACACAATTAATTTGTGTTTCCTATATCGCAGTCCAAATGTGTCTGACGCTGACACTGTTTGCTTCTTCAGCAAATTATCTGACATAATCGATAAAATATTATCACCAAACCCTTCTTCTGGAATCATTCTCGCGAGTGACTTCAATGTGCATAACATACAGTGGTCCCGGTATTCTTCTACCACAAGTCTGGCGGGCAGACACGTTGAGTTATTCAACGAATCTTTCAACCTACAACAATTAGTGGACTGTCCCACTCGTATCCCAAATGTATTGGGCCACAATGCTAACCTTCTAGATTTGTTCTTGACCTCTCATTCCAAAAAGTACTCAGTTAATCTCACCTCACCACTTGGCAATTCAGATCATAGCCTTATATCAGCTCAGCTTTCCACCTCTTCCTTGAAACCATCTAATCCAACTTCCACCAAGAGATTAGTATGGCATTTCAAACGAACCGAGTTAACTGGACTGACCGTTTTGCCGCAAAAAACGTAGAGTACTGCTGCGAAGCGTTAACCAATATTATTTGGTTCAGGATGTACGCCTTTAGTCCCCATAGCTACAAAAATTTCAAGCCAAATAAGAATTCTTGGTTTACAGAGGGTTATCGGAACGTTATGAGGAATAAGGAAGCGGCCTTTCGAGCCTACATAAGCGCCTAGAAACAAGGCAGATTTATACAGAAGCTCGCAACAAATGCAAATCCACCATTAGCAAAGCCAAGTTCCAATTCGACCAGAACTTTAGGAAAAAGGCGTTTGCATGCCCTAGAGGCAGCAAAGGTTTCTGGTCGCTTGTCAAGTCCGTAAAAGGTAATTTCACTTCCTCTTCCATTCCACCCCTCATCCATAATGGGAATGTATTTACGGATTCTTTGTAAAAGGGAATTATATTTGCTGCTAATTCGTAGCTTCCAGCTACCGCACAAATACCAGCTATTTTTCCCTCCGCGTGTAGCACTATCCAAAGGCCGCTTTATTCCCACACGTGCGAATCTTGACGTGTCTAAAATCACAGGTCCTGATAGTATATCGCAAAGAATGTGATTAAGTGTCTGGGCTTTCTGCACCAATGCGAGAAATACACTACCTCATAAGAATTAGCGCTCATATCAGACACAGATTTGAATTTAATTCACATGTTTGGGCATGGTCAGGACGTACTGCATTGTCCGCGTTAGACAGTCTAAAAAAAAAACTTTCAAGCTCTTTGGTGATTACTTCCACAATGAATTCCCTGGAGCACCGGCGTAACGTCGCGTGCTTATCGCTACTACAACGAACAATGTTCTAATGAAGTCTCTGTCTGATTCCTTGTAATTTCATCCCAACGCATGATACCCATGCATCAAACCGTCTTCACCCTTTCGTCATCGCGACAAGAACCAATAGAACAGCGAAGTTTCGAGAATCCTTCTTGGAAATTAAAGCTTGGTCAGAATCAAGGTATAGTTTTAGTACACCTAACTGTCGAAGCACTTAAATTTCCGCGCTATGAACAGAAAAATTAAATCAATAGGTTCCTTCCGTGTCTAACGAAGACGAAGGCTTCAAATAAGTATTTCAATGGGCACATTTAGAAGGCAAATAAAACACTTTAATATGAAATGGATATATACGAAAATATAAAATTAAATTCCCTACTAAAATAATTGCAAGGGGAAATAAGAAACGTAATGAACAATCTCAGTTATATACCGTGTTTGGGCAATAAATTAGCGACTATTGCATCGTACGAGAGACGAATATTTATGAATCTAAATACGAAATGGGAAAAGCTAAAACTTTATGTAAATAATGAGAAAATATATCGAGTTCAAATGGAATTAAAATGTCAACTGCTCATTTACTAATTTTACTGCTGTCCCTGTAGTGACAAAGCTTTTGATTTTGTTTGGTTTCTTGGTAATTCTGAAATCCACATCCTCGGAGCACCCGATTGAGATATTTCCCCATTCATCGTGGTATGATAATGATATAAAACTCAAATGAAGTTCCAAGACGGCATTTTCCGCGAATTCTCTCAAATGACAGATTTTAATTATTCTGAAATTTTTTCGAAAATTTACAAGTTATGCGACTGTCTACAGTGCGATGTATTGCATAAGAGAACACAACACACAGGATACACAGAGGGAGAAAAACACAGTTTCCACAATTTTTGAGCATAAAATCACGAAGAAAACATTTGTTATTCAAAAATATCCACAAATTTTTCCTTATAATTATTAAGTACCATTTTAGCTTTAATTTCCTCTCGGCGCGAGCTTCTTCCACACCCGACCGCTAATTTCGAACTGACTGATCCTATGCCGTTTCCGCGCGCATTTCTTAAACAAAATTTATTTTCAGAATCACAATATTATCAAATTTTCTAAATTTAGAGACAGCGAAAAAATTGATTTGGGATATGTCAGGAAGATGCAGAAAACTTGGCAAAAGTTGGAAAAACATCCACAAGTTTACTACACGCATTCCACAGCAGTTCATTCATTAATTCTATCGCTATGTAGTTTATGTTGTAGCGGAGCGCACAGAGTTTTAAATGTAAAATTATGTTTAGTGCAGCTCTGCTGCACCTGAATATTCATGGAGCTATAGACCAGAAATGCACACATGTAGAAGGTGCTCCTTCTATTTATGCTGTGTTTCACAGCATTTCCGAATTTCTTTATATCAAAAACCTAAACAACTAGTCACCAGACGATCTCCCTCCCCGATCTGGCTCCACGCCACGCAGCTCATTTTATTGCGATCGCGACACGAGTACTCGTCTTTGACTCTTCTTCTTCTTCGACTACATCTCGAATCTCGATATTCTCGACTTCGACTTTTCTTCTTCTTAGCTAGGAACAATACTATTCTGCCACAAATGTAGAAGAACTGTTTTTCTCAGTAGATTTTTGGAAGTAGCAGAAGATTTAGTACTACAATAGCATTAATCAAAACAAAATTAATAAACGTCAGCTGGGTTCAAGAAGCTGAGTGCTGGGAGTTTGTGTACAATTTATGAGTGCTCGCGATTTAAAAAGCCTGAAACCCCGGAATATACTGATAACTAATTCTGTGTTCAAAGAGATGATGCCAGGAAGACTTGGTGTACCCATATCACAGGAAAATAAGCTGTGGCTTTCATGGCACGATTCCACATGGATACCCATATTGAATCCCACAAATGTTATGGAATACTTCTCACAAAAATCAAATCCTTTCTATGACAGAACATGTAATAATGAAAACGTTCGCATGCAGCGGCTAAGCTTGGAACAATTAAAGTAAGCTCCTGACGATGTAAAAATCGGGTTACTAGTTACTCCTCTTTTGCAGCAATATGGTCGGTGTTGAGTACATCTTGTTGCACGTAGCCGAGCCCATTTTATATGTCATTAGGAAGCAACATCGACACAGTCCCACGGAAGCAACACCTCTGGCAGATTATTACATTATAGCAGGTGTTGTATACCAAGCTCCTGACTTGGCTAGTGTCTTTAATTCTAGAATTGTAAGTATATCGCTACAGTATTTACCCCGTTACTAAATTAATATTTTCATTAAGCTTTCGGCAGTTACTCTTTTACAGTCTGCTTTCGAGGAAGCGAGTTCTTATTCACGATATCATCCCAACAAGGGATACTCTTGGGACTTCTCGTCAAACAAAGCACGTAAGTTCAAATATTCATTAATTCTACCGACTAGAATTCCTAATGTATATTGTTTAGTTTCTGAGAAATCAAAATCAGCAAATAAAAAGGATTCATCCCAGAGCAAAGAGGAACCCGGTTCTCTATTTCAAAAGCAGCGAGTCGATATGCTTTTAGGAGAGTTATTGAGGAAATTTCCACCACCTATGCCACCGCAAATGCAACAACAATTAACTGCCCAGTCTGCCTCAACTGCTGGTCAACAAGTAAAAACCGATCCATCACAGGAGCAGCCTATCAAACAGGAACCTCCAGAAAACAATAATCCAAGTAGTAATCATCCTTCTGAGGCGAGTCCTCCACCTAGCAATGTTGGCGACATTAAAACTGAATCAAATGTAGAAATGAAACCTCCACCGGAAAAGAAAATGAAAATATAAACAGTTTTAAGTTAAGAGTAAGACGATTATTTATTAAAATGAGTTACGATAAAGAAGGTTGAAGTTCTCTGCACCGTGTCGTTGCATACATACTGTTTCCAAGTATTAGTTAATATAAATTTTACGAGGTTATTAATCATTTGCATGGCTCCCTATGCGAATGCTCTGATTTTATTATGAAAGTTTACAAGCTGATTTTCAACTGATTTTAGGGAAGACTTAAATTTGGTGAGATGCTACATATTTATTTGGACACCTTTCAAACAACTGCTCTAATAAAATCAGTTGTGCAAAATGTCCTGGCGAGCATCGCACTGAAATATGTTCCTAATAATGTGAAATGTATCAACTACCTCATTTGGAAACAGCAGAAAGATATTAAACGCTTTACCTCCAGTGAAAAATGTGGTAAATATCTGGAAATAGATTAGGGGAAAGAGTGGATTATAGTTCGGTCTTATTAAAAGACTGAGGTGTTAGGTGACACCTTCGGCAAGCTCGGCATGCCTGTAAGCTAGCATTGCGGAGAGGGCTGGGTTGGTTTCATGTAAGAAATCCGCCTGGTGTCACCGGCACACCATAAGCAAAACATCATGTTGGTCTTTAAAAAAAAAAAGAAAAGAAAAAGGAAGGAGTGACGGGAGAAAAGGGAAGGAGAAAAACTAAGGGGAAGGAAATAAGGCAAAAAAATAAAGGGGAGGGGGAGGGCGAGGTGATCTTGTGCCTTTCATTATTACTTTATAATATGGATGTGAATATTTTATATGCAAATATGAGAAGCCTAAAAAATAAACTTGAAAATGTGGAACTGATAATTAATGAGGTGGTACGGCGAACTTCCTCAAAAATAACAAAGTACTCATAATAACGAATTGTGAACTCAAAATGCAAACAGCATAATTTTATCTCGATTACTGTTAATGGGAAATCGCAGTTCATCGCTTGGAATTATAGGCAGTTTACGAAGACAGAATTATTATCACTTCAAAAATGGCTCCATTCTGATACTTGCACAGATCTTTATTTACACAAAATAACTCAGTAAAGAATCTGCCAAGGTTTCCTCTGCAAAGCAATAAAAGAAAATGAGATTTCAATGGTAAAAATTCTGACGAGCAAGAAAAGAAAGAGGTAAAGGTGAGCTCTCCCGTGGTTGATATTTATCCCTTAGGAGACCTCCAAAATTAATCTTAGAATGCTTCCATTTCCTACTGCGAAGCTTTAAGCCTGTAAATAGCTGCGTTTTATGGCAGACGGGTACAGAGTTATCGTACATTAGCTGAGTTAAATTAACTCCGTTATTTTAAGGAGTTGACAAGTTTACTTCCTTATGTGTTTTTTGTTCTTCTGCGGGAAAATAAATGGCGTTTTTTGAAAGCTTTTGGGCTCAAATGTTGATTTTTGCTCATCAACTTTTAAAATAAAAACAAATTTGGACAAAATTTATATCAAGGGCCGTATTATGAATATGGCCCTAAGATACATTTGAAATTAATAACGATCTTTATTTATTTCGGATTTACTTATTTTGAAAGGAAAACTAGGCTCTCTTCACCTCTCTTTGACAGGCACGTTTGTTTCTACGAACAGTTACGAAACTCCCCGAGTGAAACTTAAAAATGCCTATAAACGGGGAGTGAAGATCAAAGTTCACTCCCGAAGTGAAACTGGGGTTGAAACTTCACTCCCAGCGTTAAAACATCGGAAAATTTTAAAAGAAGCAGAAGATAAATCTGATAAAGAAACAAACAAAACGCTTTTTATAATTAAAGATAGTAAATGCGTATATTTGTATACATATTTTTAATTACATTAGCAATAAGTATTATACGTTACAGGGAGAAAGAATTATGTCAAATGAGTTGTCAGGTAAATCCCATTGTGTAATCCGGATTTAAACTCCGATAGTTTTCTTTGCCTAAAAATGAAATAGGACCTTCACTCCAGGATTTTCAAACTAATAAAAGTAATCAACGGCTTAAGTTGTTCTTTAACGAACGCAATACAATTGTTTTCTACTCACACTTCTCCATCCCGTGTATATAATTACGAAATCAGATGTGTGGGAAGTTTCTTTAGCTCTTATGTCAAAATCATATGTTCTATTTTGCAATGAAATTTTGAGTTGTTTTTAAAAGGTGCAGATTTGTCTGGTGTCCCATAACATTTCCCGTGATAAGTGACCAGTATGGTTGTTGGCGCCTTCCCTGCTGCTAAATTATTTGCAATTGCCCTTAAACAAGTTAGCAAACCGATTGCTAATGTGATTAAAAATGAAGCTAAGAAAAAACAATTTTTCCGGCAGTATATCTGTATGCCACCGGCCCAGTGTAAGTTTTAAAACTATAAACTTATGCAAACAATTTAAGAATTATACATATTTTGCAGTGTACAACTGGGTTGAAGTGAAAACGAAAATGTGGGCTATGAATCTAGGAAAGCCAACAAAAATTCCTCAGCTAAATGAAGCTATGGCTATTGAACTGGGAGCGAATTTACTAGGAGAGTTTATAATTTTTGCGGTTACCGCTGGAATTATTATTTTTGAATATATAAGGTATGGATTGGCTATTCGATTAAATTCGGTACTCAGTGTGCAAGCATCTAGCATTAAGATAAATTATGTACCATAAAAAATATATATTTATCAGTATGGAAAACTGAAAATAGCCTTGCTGAGACGTGAGGTTAGCCCGGTTGTGGTGAAAAGAGTGGACAACATGTTGAGGAATATGGCAATCAGAATTCAGACCGCTCACAAGACACGAGTGTTAGAAGGACTACAATAGGATGCCCACACACTTGAAGAGACCGGCATCAATTATATTTTTGAAGATGTAGAGGGACGGTACATGGTACTCGTCAGGAAGTGAGTATGGGCACAGGGGAATCTCGATCACGTACAAGAGATCAAAGATCTCATGACGTCCAAGGACATGATCAAGAGTGTCGGCATAACCGGAAGGCTTCACAAAACTTATCAGCGACGGCTCACTCCCAGAGAAGGGACCGGGGGTATTTTTATATTTACGGATGAATTTAAGATTGAGGGCAGGTCAGATGCAGAGATCTTCTCTGAAGACTTAATTTTGTCCTGCTATATTAACCTCGGTTATCAGGCAAAAATGCTTGCTTGTGCGTTGAACTATTTAAAGGGGGATCCGGAGGTAAAATCTTCCTTGCACTGGGCAATCAAGCGGTGGTCAGATACATGGATCAGACGGTGTATTCATTCCTAGCGTTGGAAGTGCATAAAAACTCAGAAAAAGAGGTAACGTTTTGTTGGGTTAGAGAATTGAAGAGATTGGGAGATATAGATTGAAGGGGACGAAAAAGATGTGTTAGCAAAGCAAGGTTCGGGTATGGAGTTCCAGCGTCCAGGACCATATTCCGCCATTGGAGCAGGCATGATAAAGGACATAATTGAGAAATGGGTCATAAAAGAACGCCGAAATCGTTGAGAAAATATGACAAATTGTCGATAAGTTAAAAAAAAAACTACTAGATTGTCGTATGGAAGGACTAGAAAAAAAAAGTTCTAAGCATGGAGCGAAAACACTCAGATAGTTAGTTCTACAGGGTGGTCCCGTGGAACTCCTAACTTCGACATTTTTCGTACGTCTGGGTTTTTTTTCCTTTTGGCAATTTAAAATTTGGGGCTCTTGTTGTTGCCCTCACTTGTCTAGGATGCCCACTTACCTTTGGCTTTCAAAATTCATTGTGAATTTTTTGGACATTTTTACATTTTGATATACATATTTAAATTGTTCAGGAAATTACTTTAGCGTTCGATTGTTGCTGTTTCCTTATTAAAGTCTTCTGTTGCTGTCTTATAGTTCCTTTCAGAGTCATTCATATTTACTTTTGATGAACTTTTTTGTATAATTTTTATGTTAGGTTTTGTGTTCTTTTGTATTCGTTTTCGTTCCATTCTTGCTAGTTCTTTGTGGCTATGTATATCAATTTGCCCTCATTTGTATCTTTATACATATGTCATATATATAATTTCATACAATAGATGATGCTACTTTAATTTTTATAATTGTTTTTCAATAAATGATATTATACATAAATATTTATCATTATTATTTTTGATTTAAAATTTGTTTTCAGACAAAGTAATAAAGAACAAAAAAAGGAAGAAGCTCTGCAAGAAGAAAAATTGAAAATACAATCAATGTTATCTGAATTAGCTTTTAGGATCGAAAAGCAAGACGCACAAATAAGAGAGATGTCTCGAATGGTGTACGATTTAGGTAGGAATTGCTGCACATGAGATTACTTTATTATTTCTAATTAATTTCAGATTCTCGATCATGGTTTAAACTAAAATCATCACATAAATTAAGTCACAGTACTGAGAATGCTGACTCAGACTTGGAAAAAAACAATAAGGGCAAGAAATTTGTTGGTAAATACAATCCCGAAGACGGATTATTATTTAAAGCCTTGAACCTGATTGAAAATGAAATTTTTTAATAGCGACTTAAATGCAAGCAATGCATCTTCGACGGCTGGGATTTAACTCTCTGGCTCCAGCTATAGACTCTTACATCTAGATGTTTTATTTATTTTATAAGTAATGAATGCTTAGTACTTCCCATTGTTACTGGCTGATTTATTAAATGTTAGCAAGAAACAGTAAATACCATAGGGAAAAAGTTGTTTTCTGAATTTTATAAAGTTGAGAAATTGGCATAAATATTTGACCTTTTATTCGTCCTTGACATTTATATCTGGCAATCGTTATGGTAATTCAAGGCTTTGGGTCAGTAATGGGCAAAATAAGCTTTCTTCACATGGACTCATACATTTATAAGAGCTTCAATTTGATAATGTGATGTAGTACCAAGAAAAGAAAATTTCTTCCGATATACGATTTCCGCACGAAAAGCAACCAAGAAAATGAAATCACTATCCGAACAGAATGCGTATGTGACCTCAAGGCTCAAACCCGTGCACGAGCTTGACTGTACACAGTCATTGAAAAGCAGCCTACACTATGTAAATATGCATCACTTGCACGTGGATCGTTGAGCATTTGTCTTCTGTGCTCGCGGACACAATTTTTCCCAACACTGCTTTAAGTGATTACAAAGCAGTAATAAAATTAAACAAAAAATCAAATTTTCATATAAGTAACATAATGAAACCGATATCTCTGAGATATGAATTCACTTGTGAAAAATATCTCAGTTAGATGAGCGTAGATGCAATATTGCAATGGCCTTTTTAATTTGAGTATTTTGTTAGTAGGTGTTATGGTCGCCTTACACTTGTGACCTTTTCCAGCTGGTTCCGACTGCAGAAGCTAATCTTTAAGAATGTCTAATTGTCTGCGAAGTTCATTACATACTTCCTGCTACAATCTCAGTATTTCCTGCTGCATCGAGTTCTTCTCACCCAAAAGAAATGCAATTTGAAATTAAGTAGAATTTGTTCCCCGAGTTTTGGGAGAAGGCAAACACTGGAAAATTGTACGCATTTTCCAGCAAGTAAGTATTCGTTTCAGAGAAGTAGTTAAATACATGATTCTCTCAATAGGGACATCCGGAATAGCTTCAAGCCTTTGTACGCATTAATCTTTACTTTTCAGGTATCTTAAATATACAAAGAATTAAATTATGCATTTTCGACTATTTTTCTCTAATTAAAAATGTAAATTAACTTTATTTCTAAGTGTTTTATACAAAAAACCTCTTTGTTTTTAAGTAACCACACAAACCCACAGAAAATGGACAATACGTTCCCAGGTATCAAAATGTATACTCAGTCATAGTCTGGGGCGGATTTTGCAAACGAGGCAAACTTCCCCCTGTGTTTATTGAAAGAGGAGTTAAAATCAATGCTGAATATTATAAAAAGGAAATCCTCGAATCAGTTGTAGTACCGAACTGTTAGAAATTATTATTACTGATCCCAACAGGAGGGAGCCCCATCACCTTCGACAAGTGTAGTTCAGACTTGGTGTTCTGAAAATTTAGTGGACTTTTTGTAGAAGGACAAAGATCCACCTAGTAGTCCTGATTTGAATCCCTTGGACTTTTATGCTTGGAGCTACACGATGGCAAAACTTATCGACCAAAAAATCTGCAATTTGGAACAATTCAAGGGAAAAATCTCGAAATTTTGGGACGAAATGCCGATGTCAAATATGCGTGCCGCTTGCAATTCTTTCGAATAGAGATTACTGTTAGTAAAAAAAGTAAAAGGAGGGAATTATTAAAAAGCATTTCCTGTAAGTATTTAATATATAGTATTGATTTTCAATCAACATTTCAAAAAAATATTCACTTAGTTTTCCTATTTTCCATTTTGTTTTTGTATTCGAATTTATTGGACACAGGGTAGCCAGATAAAATTTTTCAAATGGAGGACAACGATTTTGGAGATTCTGAAGGTCAGACATTGAAAGACATTCAATCATCAGTTTAGAGGAACTTGAGATAAGCATAGAATTTGAAAACAAGTTTTCTATTAATTTCAAAGTCCTAGATTTAGAACAAAAGGAGGAAACAAAGTAAATTCGATGAGTCAAACACAAAAATTGCACTTCTTATTACAAATGAATAAAGTAGTTTACACAAGCTAACTAAAATAGTTTTAAAAGATATTTTTGGTTTGTACTTATGTTTTAAAATTTGTTTACCATCTTTCGAACAAGTGTGGTAAAAAACCAGTGACGTTTTAAACTAATTAATGTACGGGGTATCAACTTTTAAATTTGAAACAATTTTATACAGTGTTTAAAAATCTATTTACCACGTACACATTTTACGTAAAATCAAAAGCATTTAGTTATGTAAATTATATTTTGAAGCAGTTTGGTATTAATACTAGTATGCGTTTGTTCGGAAACGCTTGATCTTTTTATAAATGATATCGATGTAAAAAACGGTTATAGGTATGTTTATATCGACAAATATCAGCTTTGCGACAACATAACCTATTTTTGTCTTATTGTCAAAATCTAAAAGTTGTCAAATTAAGAAGTTGCCGGCGTTGCTTTTCTCTGTTTCTGTGGGACTTCCAAGTTAACTTCAAATTTCATTCATATTTTTGTAGTCGAATTCGCTTCCTAAAGAACCAAGTAAGTTATAGTTGTCATGATTTCATCAAAGCCATGACAAGACGAAATACCACTTGATGACGAAGCAAGTTATCTCAAAGCAACTCGTGACGAGACACTAGACACTAGTTAGTAAAGTTTCATTCAGTACGTTCTTGTAAATACAGGACCAGGCGGTTATTAAATGAAATATTCGTAACATATAAGCTCCCGTAAAATGAGAGACTATTAGCGTAGCAAATGGAAATCGCACACTTGATTTAAGACTACAGATCCTTGAGAGACGAACGCTTCCAAATTATTAATAAAAAGGTTATTCCATCTCCTAAAGGAATTATTTCAAGTATTTGCAAAAATGATTGTAACATATAGAGTAGTTTCAGCAATTTCTAATTAATTTTATTAATGGTCTTAATTTGAAGTGGTTGGATAATAGGATTGTGGAATGCATCTGGTAATCAGAGCGCCTATTAAGCTAGATAAATTCTCGAGTTAAAGTATAAATTTGTAATAAATATACACACAAATTCTTAGCAAATTTAATAATCCCATTTTCGCTTGAATTCGTTTGTGTATCCATTAGAATCAAACTCTGGACTTCGTGGTGTTGTCTATGAGGTGTCGAAATACTCACGTATAAACTAAAGAAAAGTACAAATTATGTTGTGAATTTGAAATAACAATATTTTGGTTAATTATTCCGTAATCTAAAAAAAGTGGAAATGACATGGTTTGCAACTCAATAATGTAATAAGCTTGATTTGAAAATTACTTCAGTGGAAATGATATGAAAACAAATTGGACTACGTTTGAAAACTTGCTCCGAAAACCGTTAAATTATAATTGCTGAGCAGAATTTTTTCAGTTTTAATAAATAAATAATAACGTTAACAAAATTAACACAGGAAATTCCTTTCAATTTTATTATGTTTAAGGGTGGTGTAGTCACAAATCAATGTTGAGAAATCACAGATAAATACTTATGTTGTTGTTTTTTGGGAATTCTCCATAGTGCTTCTTTAGTAGATTTGAAATATTCAATTTTGTTACTTTGAAATTAATTTTCCTTTTTAAAGCCACTTCAGGCAACAACAGTTTACTCTAGTGTGTAGGATGCCTAAATGTCAAGACTTGGTTGTAAAGCCTGCAACAGATTACAAGTACTGAGCAGCACAGTCCATATTTGAGCCGTTTATTTTGAAAGTGGCCACCCCATGGAAAAAATATTTCAAATTACTTAAGTTACACTTTATATGTCGATTTTTACTCAAATTGAGAAAAGTGACTTATGCCACTTTCAAAATAAACGGCTCAAATATGGACTGAGCATGTTATATTGCTGCCCCTTTTCCGATAAGCATTCTCCATTTCACTGTAAATTCCGTCCATAAGGTACCGAAAGAGCAAAAGTGATGGAACTACATTCTTTCTCGTATTCTGTGTCTAGATTAACTGGCCCACATGAGATAGCAAATTGATCAGTTAATTTATTAGAGGTCAGTCACCGACCTCTATAATATGGACTGAGCATGTTACTCAAACTGCATTAAATTGAATGGCACCACTTTTGTATTGCTGCCTCTTTTAGAATAAGCATTCTGTGTCTAGGATAAATGCCAATTTTACCCATAAGATACCGAACAACAAAAAAGGATGGAACTACATTTCCTCTCGTTTCTAATAAGTATTCTGTGTCCTGGATAACTGGCCCCACATGAGATAGCAAATTGAGCAGTCCATTTATTAGAGGTCGGTGAGGTCAGTGGAGAAGATTGCAAAAAGGTTTTGCCAAAGCAACAACCTTAAATTTGGCTGGAATTTTTCCAATTTTTCCCTCACCTAGTTGGCAGCACTGAACAGCGAACAACCAATTTAGAAATAGAAATCACCTAGCAGCCAAATTTTTTGTTGGTCGGCTGCGCTGCCCGCAATATGCTTCACTTTATGAAAACCTGTTCTCTCCCTAACTTTTGGCTGCTTGGCTGAGCTGCCCAATTATTGCAACCTGTTTCAGGCCTGATTTAAGAAATCTGTAATGTGAATGAATTCAGCAGCAGAGGAAAATGACCTCTTTAACGAGCGAAATGGTAAAAGCAAAAACTTCTTTTAAAAGTGAAAAACTCTATACACATTTTGCACCAAACTTTTTATGGAAAAGGCTTTTTTCACACATTAAGGCCTTTCGGTTAACAACCTTCTCAGTAAGGCAACTGAGTCGAAATTTCGAGCAATTGTCTCAGTTTGGTTGATCAGTTGAGCTTGATATTGCAATATTTCTGCATCAGTAGGTAACAGTATCTACTTATTATTGTTCCTTAAATTTATTCTATTTGGAAAAACACTACTACAAAAATTGCATACAAAAATCAAACTAAGCCAAGTGAGACCTTAAAACCACGGCTTATGGCTGGATTAACGAAATCGATGCCGACGTGGTCGCTGTTATATGTCGAAAAATGACATTTTAAAGATATTTTGTCCAGATTGGTACCTACAAGAACATATTAAGTCATAACCCCTATTATTTTTTCGAATTTTTTCACAAACGAGTTCCTTATTATCTTACAATGCTTTAACTGCGCAAGCAGTTTTCGTCAGTAGAACCTTGAGTCCGTAAATGATTACTTCTTATTATAGCACCATAAAGTATAAGGCGAGGGAAAAATTGGTCTCGATTTTAAGCTGTATATTTCAACGAAATGTTCGCTGACATACAGAAATTAGGCATCTGTAGCCCAAATACGCTTTTTGGGCTACAGATGCCTTCACTTCTTTAAGTGAAATATTAAGGAAATTGCACTTTTATGCGGATATATCTATAAAAATAAAATAATAAAGTTTTTTAGTTGCACATACAATTTTGTTAAGCGAAAATTACAGTTATAATTACGAACTGGAAA
>QYTT01093910.1:32470-46936 GCA_006980735.1 Dasypogon diadema | reverse complement strand
TTATTTTCTTGTCTTTCTTGGATCTCTTGGTGTTTTTATCCAACAGTTCCGTACCTCTGAGAGCTTTACACGACACGTAATACAGTTTACGTGGGGTAAAGATAAACCGGTAAAGGAGAAATTAAACAGGAAAAATTACACGAAAAAGGAAAATATTTAAAGATGATGTGCGTTTCTTGGTTTCTTCATTTTTGTTGTGGTTGTTGTTGTACTGTTCCTAGGAAAACTTCCTCTAGGGAGACTTTTCGTTTTACCTTTCTGAATAACACTGAAGAGATGATTATCTTCTCAACGTTTCGATCACAATTAAAGTCGTTTAGTCGATTCACTGCAGGATCTAGTAGCAGATATGTTTTCTGGATAATATTCTGATGATGCAATGTAGATACAGATTTAAAAGTATGTAAATGCTGGACTGCAGTTAGAACTGTGAAAATAAAACCAGCAGTGCTTGTATGGCGGTTAATTTCATTCTGTACTATCTATATTCATTTGTTAGTATAAATTTAATTTCGAAAATGGAAAATGTCCTTTATCCTCTGTCAGGTCAGGAGTATGAAAGACTATCTTTTGAGCAATATACCCAGGTCCAAGTCATTTAACACGTTCACGCCGGCGCTTTATTAGTAAGAGAGCTTTCTCATGTTGTATTTAGTTTATCATGTAATTTTCTCTTAAAGTTCTCGCGTGTACCACCGGTGGTACACGCCGGCGTGAACGTGTTAAACACAACTCTACTTCAAAGCGTCTGGATTATTCTACGAACCTGGTTATTGTTTTTATGAAATGCTGCATTTTTTCTATTAGATAATCAAGAGTTTTTCCAGGTATCTAAATGTTCTCAATTCGGGTTCGCAGGGAATAAGTTAATGTTTCTATCAGTTTTCAAACTATCCTTCTAAAAAAATATGATTTCAAATACCCTCACTATAGTCTATATTCTGTAAAGTTATGGATTCAACTACCTCAAGTGCAATTCCCAGCCAAGAGCGCAATCGTAAGATCTTAAAGAGAGTGCATCGATTGCACCTGCTCGACGGCCCTAACTCCTACCATTGGACCTCAACAGCTGTTGAATTGAAGTGATGATTAGGAGAGAGCACAACCTAGGCTGTGGTGTGGAGGAAAATTTTGGGAAAGAGGAGATTGAGAAATTTTAACCTGACAAATGTTGCCACCAAGCACCAAATGTTTTTGCTGAAATTTGTACTGTGCGACATCTCAGACTATCACTCTGTTTTGTTTTAAAAATATTTACATGTCCTTACAACTTAATAAATCTCAGAGCAAAGCAATTCTGCAGTTCTGTAAATTTTACAATAACACAGAACAGATATAAGCTTTTTGAATAACAATTACATTCTTTTAAGATATCCAATATAAGACGATAAAATAAAATGTGGAAACTTTTTATAAAACAAAATACGACGTAAAAACTGGTTGCGCGAAATTTAAAAAATTTTTAAGAGTTCATAATTTAATTTTAGTGTACTCTACATAAAACAATGTCCTTAATAATACCAAACGTTCTATTTAAAACTGATAATAAAATGTTCTACTTTGTGGGTTTTGTTATACACAATATAAAAATGTAGGCTACCTGACATATACACATCACAGACAGTTGAATAAAAATAGCACAAAAAAGTAAACAAAGCATAAAAACAAAGTCAAAACGACACAACCATAAGATAAAAAAAAGCATCACAGAACAAATTGATTCGAAGGCAGCCTTAATTTTGATGCTAATCACGAATTTGAACTAAGCGGAAGCATCGGTTTAGACGCTACTGCTGGGTGTTTTTTTTTTGTAGAGTACCAAAGCCTAACCTCATTTTTGTGACACAATTTCTACTGTTGCAATTAGCAAACAAAACCTAAAAAAAAGCCAGAGGACAGGCGGTTGGCATAAACGACGGGAGAACCAAATATGTAGGTACAAAGGTGTGTGCTGCAACTCTGATGAGCAAAAACCACAGCCACTCAGTAATCCTATCAGAGCTTATAGCATCAGCAGTAGTAGCACACATCAAAGTGAATCAGGTGGGCAAGAAATAGCCAAAAGTGGAAAAAGTTGCTCATGACTCACCGACCAGACAAGATTTCTTCGGGTGCTTCCAATGAAAGTCTCTCGTTCGGTCCCTCATTGTCTCCGCTAGTCTAACAATCATCAGAACCTGAACCTGAACGAATCAATTTCAACCTCCACATGAAACGGTGTGAGTACCTGAGATGCCGATCTCGAGCACCTTTTATGACAATTAACGAGAATTCGTTAATTTCTAAGATCGGTTAGGTTAAGACGTGGAGGCCACTCTTGCCCCGATACCAATAATAATCGGTCTGACTTATTAGAAAGTCAGTGGAAAATCATAGATATCCGACCAGCAACCGTTTTGTATTTGAATTGGAATTATTGCTTTTAACTCTATCTGAACACCTGTGGGCGGAATTTTTGGCGAATCTGCAATAATTGTTCGCCTTAGAGAATTGCATAAAAGGCCAAGGTGGTCATTAAGCGCACTTACTTGGTAGTATACTGGATGTGTTTATATGGACTACAGCTTACCATTAGAAATTTACCTTGAGGAGAAAAACTGACGATGATTCCAATTGGCCTGCCATAGACATAAATTTTTAATTAGCTCCTCTTGGACAATGGCAACTCCCATACCAAGTTAAATATTTCTGACCCACTTTTAATAAGTCTACTGCTGGTGAGATAAACAACTCTTTCCCTTCGTATTACCTGTGAAAATTTCTGGCAAGGTTAACAGACGTGGGAATGTGTAAAATCCGAATTAATCACAGATCTTAGTTGGACTTAGGTTCGTTAGGGAAAATGGAAACGCAAGTAAAAGTTCGGTAACTAGTGTAAAAAATAGCAGTCATAAATTGCATGATTTATCGTGCGGAAAACAGATCTTAACGTTAGTAATTTAACAACTTTAAAAGAAAAAATTCTAATGGCTTAGTGGAGTGTGATATTTGCTTTCCCATATTATGTAGCAGTTTTGCAATTTCCCTCTTTGAACCTTAATTTGCATTGGGTTCCATGTCTATTGCACCTATTTCTAAAACAAATCGGATTGATTACACTGTTTGAGAATTTAATAGGAAACTTCCTCGATGCAATAAATACGAATTCAAATTTCTAGTCGCTTCATGAGCTCAACAAGAAGAATGCTATAGGATCTTAGGTAAAAATAACATCAAACTAATAGAGTGTCAAATATAAGCATGTAATGTACCCGCCGTAGTGAAGGAAGAGTTCTCTTTTTACTTAGAATGCGAAACCGAGACAGTCTATCGCACGTATTACTATCACCTGAGAAAAGCTAGAAGCAAGAATATATGTTGTCAACGTTCCAACCACCCGGTTGACTTAGTAAAATTTACGATGAACTCTCACCCCATTCGCCTGGCTAGTACAGATCAAAGAAGTAAAATCTAATGCCATCGAAATGAGCGTACCTCAGGGATCAGTTCTTGGGCCGCAATTATAAAGTATCTTTTGATTTTCCTATCTGAAATTACTGTCATGGCTCAGCCTTTCATAATGATATAGTTATTTATGCATCAGCCTTAAATATGTACCGTGCAGTGAATCTGTCAGATATTAAGGACTAATTCTAGATAAAACTCTTACATTTAAAAGCCAAATTTTGAAAGGTTTGCTTGAAAATCACTGTAAATGTATTTCCTTGATTTTTATTCATCAAAGTAATCAAAAATTACACCAAGAAGATCTATGCCGTCACTAGAAACCCATGTGGCCATATACACGATATAGTATTATACAAAAAATAACAAAGTCAAATTGATTTCTGGGGTTTTCCAGGTGATATTTTATTCTTTCTATTAAAGAATTTCGCAACAATTCTCAGAACCCCATACTGAAATTTCATCGAAATCCATCTAAAACCAATCGTCGAAAGTGAGAAAAGGTATTAACGTTTAGCAAGACATCAAACACCTGAAATGGAGCACGAATTTCACCTTGACTTGAAAAATATCGCACTTCGCACTGTGTGATTACCGCCACCCCCGCCGTCGTGGCCGTTCCTGTTCGCTTCATAATTCTATTGCTGTTTTCAG
The DNA here is from genome assembly GCA_006980735.1 of Dasypogon diadema. Lineage (NCBI taxonomy): Eukaryota > Metazoa > Arthropoda > Insecta > Diptera > Asilidae > Dasypogon > Dasypogon diadema. The sequence continues at coordinate 42,838 of QYTT01093910.1, read as the reverse complement.
TGCTAGTCGCGTACACAGTGAATTTTAGCTTGTACCATTGCCACTGCTGCTGCCGTCTTAGCGTTACCAGTCGCAAATTCAACTTAATCGGCAGTCCGAAGTTTAAGCGGGTTTTTTTTTTCCTGTCGTATCGTAATAAGAAATAATAGAGAAAAAAAACAAAGCTCACCACAATGTGACCTTTACGTCAGCTAATTAAGATTTTCTATGTTTCGTACCAGTGCCGCACGTTGCCTGCAATTACCTTTTCTGGATTATTAGAAATCCACTTGGAGAACTGAACTGGCGATCGATGTCGAAAATTTTCAAAAAGTTTTGGTTGAAAGAGGCGCGGGAATTTCTTGACAAGGGGGCAACTAATTTCTGTATTTGTGCTAGATTAATTTTACCTTGCATATTCCACTTAAGGCAGAGATAAGCCATTCGCTCGCTTTGAAATCGCCTAATCTTTAGAATGCGTCGCTATCGCCGTTCGACCACTATTGACTCATAAAATTTTACTGCAACCTTATCAAGTCGGGATGCAAAGAAACGCGTGCGAGTTCATTTCGATAGCAGCAGCGCAGCGGGTCGATTATCAAGAAAGCTTTCGGGTTTGATTTGTTTACAAATGGCATAATTTTCCCATAAAAATTCTTACCTCGCCCGTCTGGACTTGGACCGTAGCAATGTTTGGCTCGTAAATACCCTACTCGACATCATAACGTAGTGTGGTTACCGTGACCGATTCCGATCGCCTTCCAAACATTTTGACATTCCTGCCTACGACATGTAGAACTTCTTCCGAAATTCTATATATCCCGTCCTGACGAAAATGGTAAAATCCAGGCGAATATGGAAATTGCACAGAGCATAAAAGACTGAAATTTCCTCCAACCATGCTGCTATGTAGGTGGATGGAAGGTAGACAACATACACTGAGCAGTTTTTAGGTGTCATGCATGCTGTCATTTATCACTTGAAGCTCTTTTTGGAAATTGAATTTTAATGAGCGCAATTATTTGTAACAAATCTATGCACGAAGTGACATTTTGCACTTGCCGTGAAGGCGGACTCGGAAAGAACATTGTGTAGGCGGTTCTGTGTGCACTGATTAAGGAGATTTTTCGTGATCGAGAGAGAACTGCTGAGGGTAAAAGATAAAATGTATACCAACCGGGACGGGACTGGGAAAAACATGCAACAAAAATAGATTTCAGGAGAAATGAAAACAATCGAAAAAGAGGAAATTTTTGTTGTCAATTAGAATTTAAACTGAAATAGGTTGAAATGGTTTCCTCAAGAAATCTGTACAGGACATAAAAATTTCATAAATCCAAAAGTATCCTAAGAAAATACCAATCTAAATCAGACAGATTTCACTATTAACCTTTATCTGTCTTCTTGACAAATTGCTTTGATGAAAAGGCCAAATGCGATTGAGATAATTGGCTTGTGAATACCATAATCAATACCTTAAAAGGTCGAGTCAAAGAAATTCTAATTTCTAAAATTTCAATCCGAATCGTATCGGATCAATATTTTATATCTGCAGTTCCAATCCATTGGCTGCTAATGAAAGAAGGGAATTGGCTGGAGTGCGTTGCGGAAAGAAACGAATATGCGTAGCGTTATAGAAGCAGTCGAAGAAGTCGATTAGTGTATTTCGATGGCAATTTATCCATAATTGTGGCAACTGACGCCTCAAGTTAACTTAGGGGCTGTATCTCACACAGATACCCCGATAGTGTGGAACAACCCTCTTGCCTCTAATTCGTAGCACCCGCACCAAAAACGCTTGCAGTTAAATCGAATAAGAGGCGCTTTCGATAATTTCTGGAATCGAAAAGTTTCAATTTTATATATAGAGTCGTAATTTTGAATTAGTTATAGGTTGAATAGATTTTCAAGGACACAACCGATCGGGACAGTTAAGTCACAAGTGTCCTCTTTCAAACGAGTCCTTCATGGTTGCCTTTGTGATGTTCTTGTGCGGAGTTATAAGGATTTTACAGGGTCAAAGGACATAAAATCTTTGAATGCAATTTTGAAGGGGACGGAGTGATTTTAGGGAGGAGTCTCCGAACAAACGTTGATCAGGACAGTTCAAGATTGATATTACGCACATCGATTAATTACCAGGCACCCTGTATAGTTGCAATCACAGACTGTATAAACTCTGTTCTACGAATAAATTCATTATAATTTGGGACGAGAGCTAAGAACGTCGAATGTACGCAAATGCAAAAGTTTCAGTTTGCATTTATGATTGCAATATTTTTTTATGCACCCTATTTTAATTCTAAATTTGAATTAAAAATAAAATCAGCTATTATCAAATAGTTACATAACATCTAATGTACTACATCCCAAAGCACTTTTGAACTGACCACACATCAGGCCATTGGAATTTATTGAAATGTGACACGTACTTAGATAGCTACAAGTGATCAACAGGTATAATTATCATGTCAAGGCTGTGGTACGAGTCTAAGGTATAATTATGCTAAACACAATAACGTTTTGTTTTTTTTTCTCGAATTCTTGATAACACCTTCCCTCGTGCAAACGGAAGACCAGGCGAAAACAATGAAAACTCTTATGTTGGATTTAGACAATGTCTTGTCACATAAGTGCAGTGTACTGCGGGGACACGTGTAATAGGTACCTAATTGACAGGTAAACATTAAAATTCATTCTGATATGGGAAACACATGAATTTATGAAGAAAACGACACAGGCTGACTACCAATCTGCATCGATACGATATGTGAGTGATAGTCAACGTAACAAAAGATATTTTCTGCTGAGGCTTTTTTCTACTTGTTAATTGCTTCAAGTGCGATATGCTTAAAGTGGACATTCCCGTGTACAAAAGAAGAAAAGGTTTATTGTGGCTATTGACGGCAATTGTCCAGCCAATGGAAGTCGTCTGTTGCCCTGCTCTGTCCGACGTGATCCGTACAATGATACCAAATTGATCGAATTCTTTAGTGAAGCCATTACTGCTACACCCTGTCTGTTGTCTGAGTTTTGCTCGCAATGGACACTTTGTTACTGCAAAATTTTTTTGAATAACATGTTTTCTCAATATTATCTTATCTGATAAGTATTTAAATATGCTTATGGTGAATTTTTTAATGAGCAGTTCCGATATCACACACGATATCAGTGACACAAAATTTTGATAGCTGGAAACAAACGATCGCACTGCTATCTTATCAGCAAGTGGGTAGAGATTTGCAGTGTGTACTGAAAACTATTTAATTAATTATTTAATTCTTAATCAGGAGAATTTTTCAATAGTTAGTGAAGGAATTAAAGGAATACTTTTCTCTAAACAAGTGGAGTAGTGTTTTATCTCAAAACGAATATAAAAATATTATATGGAAAGATAAAGGTTGCAGGTAGCTTATACCGCAGTGAGAACATCACAACTGTTTTAAATCTTTACCGCGTCATTATTAAAGGATACAAACAATAAGAACTTAGGAATGCTCGTGGAATACAAAAAGTTAAGAATACTATCGCTCGCTAAATTGTTAACTGAATTGGGAGTAAGGGATTTATGAAACACAGAAAAAGTAAGGTGGAGAGTGTGGAGCCTTGTGGCACTCCTGTACTTATTATGTTACAATTTTAAGTAACACCCTCCACAAATAAAATCACGATAAAAGATTAGATTAGAATAAGAAGTGCACAGTTTATTCATTCTCACATTCACCGCGACCCTGAAAGATCTATGTTAACCACCGTCTATTGAATTATTTCAGGTTTAAGCCCTTGAAAAAGCTAACGATTTTCCTGGATTAGTACTCCATATATGAGCAGGCAAGCAGGAGATCGCGAAATAAGTTATCCTTATCCGCTGGGGTCATCCCGATCAGACAATATCGCCAAGAGTCTGAGCCCGAGGTCGGTTTTCCTCTGGAAATCTGATGCAGACAGGGATATTGTGGGGCGAAGGAGGAGTTACAAGATCCGTATCTAACAAATATCTTTGTATCAGAAGACGGGAGAAAGCACGGTAAGATCGATTACTACGTGACACAATGTCTTAGTGGCTACAGATATTTTCGGACCCAATTGCATAATATAATATGCAAAATACCGCTTCAGTAGAATGCTTGTACTGTCCGGGGACCTGCAATAACGCCGAACACATGTTTTTTTTTATTGCGAAAGGTGAGACCTCCGTAAATTACGAGTTATTCTCCGTTTTCATACTTTTATAGCTATGAGCAATAAAGGCTCATATTCTGAATTTGTCATTTCACGATCTGATCCAGTACGATCGGAATTTTTTTAATATGAATCAGACTGGCTTAAGACTAAAAGAAAAAACTGACACGAAAACAATAGATTCACAAAAATTTTAGAGCTTACAGAAGTGTCACAAGATTGAACCGAAGTCTGACCAAACATTAAACAATGGAAATCTTATTGAAGAATAGCTTGAATTTAGGTGCGACTATAAGTCCACATGCAGAAATTAATCGTTCTGCTGATGATTATAAAAAAAAAGTGATGTCATTGTCCAGCAAGGTAGCTGCCGCCTCATGGCAGAAATCGTACGGTGAGTAGAAACCAAGATCAGTACTACAGTGGATCACTATTAAAAATATGCTAGATGGGAAGATAATCATGATTTCACTTTTCCTCAGATCTCCCCAAGGACATTGGCCATAAATTCACTTTTAATATTCTTTACATCAAATTGTTTTCACCAACTAATGACGAAATTAGCAAGTGATGTGAAAAAAAAACTTTTTTCGTTTTGCCCCAAATTATCACATCACATCTTTGGATGCGCACACCTTAGAAATTAGCATATTCGCCTGCATCATCTGTACACGGGCATTGCTAAGTGGTTTGACGCCGAAGTAAACGACTTGATTCTATGCAAAGATGGGACGTAGTGTTTAATTTTCGCCTTCGACTTGGAAGTCGCCTCCGCGCGTAACACTACCAGCGCGCGGTTGAGGTCGTGTTTAATGCGTTCCAATTGGACTTAACTATGGAAGAGTTGCGCCTAAAAGAAAAACAGGAAACAGCCAAGAAAATTCTCATCAAAAGTGTGGCGACGAGCAATTACGACGACGGCAAGATATTTACGCTAAGAAATTACATTGAGCCCATAGGATCTGCTTCTTATGCCGTATAAGTATCTAAGTATCACAATGGGCTGATTTTATTTTAAAAGGCGTTATATGCCGGGCACTGCTCAAGTGGTGCTCATCTCAACCAGCCTAATGGAAAAATGGGAAATCACCGAATGCCCCGGAGCTAAGGCAATCTTGATACATTTTCATTCCATGGCAGAGAATGAACGGAAGCAGCTCAGATTTAAGCCTACACTGAGCGCTGTATGGGTGACAGCACGCGTGATTTATCATTAATTAGACCTTTGGATGGCTCGTTTTTATCTGAAGCCTTGTAACAGCCACAAGGGGGAAGTCTGTTAGATAAGACTAATCAACGATATCTTTCTGTGAGTAAGCGCATGGGGTGACGATTGATCCCCTTTTTATCTGCAGTAAGACCAGAAGAATTTCATATGCACGAGATGTCGCATGTGATGCCGTAAAACTCACTCTAATCCCATCATAGTCATCATTTGCCAAATGGTGATAGGATGAGGGGAAAATGATTGGTAACCATGGCAGAAAAGGGAAACATTCCTTCTTGATGATTGCAGTCGAAAAGGGTTTCAGCAAAGCGCTCAGGGGGAAACCCTTCTAGGATGTTTGGGCTGCGATAAAGGGCTTTGCTGGAATTAAAACTGCTTTCAACAACCGAATCTCTATGGTGGAAATCATAACAAGCACTCAGTGAAACACTCCGAATCGAGACTACCCATTTTAAGGGCTTACGAAATCTTATTCCTGTTTTAATTAATAAAGTAAATTTTGAGTGAGGCACACCATTATTTTGCAGCAATTTTAAGGGAGACAAATTGAGAGTAATTCCACTCTGATTACATGATCTGGAAAGCTTGTAATTAATCATAAGAGTCACGCAATATTGGGCTTGATACGCCCTCATTTCACAAGTTCAGATAACATAGTCGTACACACGTGAGTTTGCAATGCATACTTTTTCCTCCCATCAACTTTTCAACGAATGTTTGAAATTGAAGCTGATGGTGAACGAGTGCATCATGTAAATTTGCACAGTAAAATGAGATCACAAATCGTGCGAGGAATTGAACGAAAGCGTCATCAGTTACCATTTCTGTCATGATGAAGTCAACGGCTTTCAACTAGGCCGCGGTTGAAACCCCCGCCCGAAACCATACCGAGTAGTTTCTATCTTGAGCAAAACATATTCAGGGGAACGCAATTTTTCTACGTGCTGCACTTTGATATGAAAACCAGATACCACCAATCGTACGTTAAGACCTCTAGTTAATAATATACTTTTTTTTTGAGACCCCAGATACGTATCTAGAACATTTAAAGTAGCGAAAGGTGGTCACTTATTTTTCCTTTTTCTCCTACATTTTGCAGGGTTTCTTTTTTTCAATATGTGAAAAATTATCACGGTGCCAATAGTTCTTTCTACTTATCGGTATCACGTCAAAGCTTTTGAGGTTTGCTCGTTTAAAGCGTCAAAACCTATTTTAGGGGCGTCTGTCGTAATTCATTGAATCTTTCTTATCTTTTACTGCCGAGTGTTGTATGAGTTAAAATTATCTTAACAATTTTACAGCACTAGCAAATAATAAATTCTTAAGGTCAGAAAACAATCGTAACAAAAATATAATTTGAATGCAAAAAACATTTGAAAATCTATCGAACTGTCGTTGTGGTTTGATAGTTTTAATAACACTTGGTGTAATTTTAGCTTCACAACTCATGCTGATAACGTTTTATGAGTTTCGTTTGTTAATAAGTTATAAAGATTACATAAAATCGAGTCTAAGACAATTCGCTCGCGGAATTTAAATTAATAGTGGAAAATTTAAATTAGATTGTAAAACGCAAGACTTAAATTACTTTTGAAGATTAAGAAAAGCATACACAATACTTTAAAGGTCAATGTAAATCGGCAACTTCATAACTTACCTGTGAGTCGCTCACAATACCCCAGTAAGAAATATGTCCATTACTTCATTAATGAAGTAATGAATATATGTACACCATTATCCATTTCCAATACCAATGAATTTTAACTTAGGGATGTCATTGGAAATTCGTGCATTATTTTTAGCACACTATTCTTCCATGAAAATGTAAGCTTTAATTTAAGTATTGCTAAGCTATGTATAAAATAAATGTCGACATGTAAGAAAGAAACAAAATGGAATAGTTGCAAACTAAAAAACAGGTGTACGTGTTCACTAAGAAATAAACAAAGTAACTAACAAGGCAAGATTTGAGGATTTTACTGAACAAAATAATGCAAATTTTTCTGACACAATATCGTTTGCATTACACTTTGCATTACAATATCGTTCATTACCGTATTCATGGTTCGATTTCCTACTGTAGAATCTAGAAATCACGTTGTTTATTTGAAAAAGTAATAGAACGCTAAATTAAGAAACTCTCTTGATACCACTTGTCCGTTGTATCCTCCCCTACAGGCAATATCTGTCTATTATTTTGATAAGGTGGATTATTGTCCTTGAAGATAATTAGCAATCCTTAACATAGGCTAAAAATGCATTATTATGTTTCGCAGTTCACGATTGCATGCTCAGGGGACTAACAAATGACATGTTCAGAAGTTTCATTTTGCTATTGGCGCAGTGTACACGATTTGCCTATATTTTTCAGAAAATGTGGGAGAGGGCCATGCGCACTAATTGCGTTAATAAATTGCCTGACTAATTTTCTATTAAGACTTACTATATTAGCGTCTGCGATTTGAGCCAGAGATGAATAAAAAATTATCTTTCCTGTTTCATTCCGGGCGAACTCCGCATGCATGCTCTGCCCTTAGCAGGAAAACATCATTAGGACTGGACAACGATGGGATTCGAATAACTTTTATGAATATTTTAAAGTCGAGCTCTTTACATATCACAAAAATATCTAACTTAAACTGAGTCCGTTGATTTTTGTACAATTGACTGACCTAAATTATTTCTCGCCTCCTCTAATTTGCTGATCTTTTCGATCTTCGATGTCATAGTATCCCTTGAATCTGTGATTGCAGATTGAGTGCTAGTTTCATTGAAGTTCACTGCGAAAATCAAGAAACATCATCGAGTTCTGTTCAGCTGCAAGTATATAAGTAAAGAAAACGGGTGAAACAAGCTAAATTGATTGCAACATGGTGACAGATTTCTTACGTAACAACAACTATTCTAAACAAAGGTCGTAACGTCAACAAACTGACTAAATGCGCCTCATTGAAGTTGGACATGCCAAGAAGTGCCCACAGTGTAACCTCTTCGTGCGGCCTTCTTTCGCTCTTTGCTTAACTAAGTGCTTGAAAGATTTTCTCGACACTTTATTTAGCCGCCATGTAAGTATACACAAGACTTGTTTTTCAGTAATTACTTTTCCTCAGAAAAAAGGAAATCAAAACAAGAGTTAGATAACATGAGAAAAAAAATTAGACGATAAGCAGTACGACAGGTTCCCTTCTGGTTGTCGGCTCATAGCCTTTGCGTGCTTTTTTTCCTACCTTTCGGGAAAACTTTCAATAGTTTTCTGACTAAGAAAAGTTTCAATGCAGTAGCATTGCACAAAATTCGATGGATGTGTATCTCTTTAGTATTCGGTGTCTTAAAGTACTTTACACGCCTATAAAGTTTAAAAAACATGACAAGTGTGCTACACACAAATTTCTAGATTTAGTAATCGCCCTGAATTCCTATGATCCAACGCAACGCTCCCGGGTGCTGATTTTTGTGATTTATTGTATGAGCCGCGATGTAGCAGCAAAGATAGTGTATTTTCTAACATTCAAGACATGAATTCGATGGGAAAATATTTCCATATGATGTCTTCAGGGCAAACAAAAAGTACAACTTTGCGTAGTCAGAACTTATTACTTATTAGACTAAAGCTGAAAAAAAATCATGCGAAAAATTGTGATCCACTGACAAGGGGAGAGTCAGCTAAATAATTCAGTACTTTGAAAAGCGTCGAAGGAGAAGGCCCATCATATTCTGCTCTTTACACATTTCCGTGATAACGAACCATCTGAGTATGAAATCACCGCGAGGAAAACTGATCTCATTTACTTCAAAACCGACTGTCATACATGCGATAAAGATCGTGAGTGAGGATCATCGCCATTTAAGACCTCCGGGCTGGAAGAGATGTGTAAGCAGGTACTGCCCAAAGGCGATATACTTTTGTATAAAGTACGACGAATAAAGTGACTTTGAATTGAAGAGAACGAGAGTACTGACTTCCTTGTAAAAATTAGAATTTTCAACCTCATTGGTGGGACGAGAGTCTGCATTAACGATTATGCCTTCGGCTATCAGAACTAGCATTGCTAAGGATATTCAAAAGAAACATCAAGAGCAAAGGGAGAACCTAACGTTCCTTAGGACTACTTAACCTTTTCTGTCTAAAGTGGATGACACGTTTTCGCACCTCTCTTTGGGGTTGAGCAGAGGGGATAATATAGAATGTTGGAGAGTTCATAACATAAGCCCTAACAAGGAATACTCCGTATGTATTTCTTCCTTCAGACTATTAGTGAACTGATGAAGAACGCTCTACAAAAAGTTCAAAGCTGGGCCAAAACTTAATTCCAATCTTCACTTTACTACGGGTGAAAAGGCTGTTCAAATAAAAATTTCAAGTAAAAGTTTGTGACACTTGTCCTGGGATACTGATAAAGAACTGTCAGTATATATTAAAAAAAAATAGACGATGCTATATTGAGTAGCATGAATTTGTCTACAGAACTATGGACTGAGTTGACGGTAATAAAGGGAAGGGAAGGGAAAGAACTGAAGAAAATATAGGGCTTTACGGCATACCAACATTAACTGATCACTTCTTTGATGATCTCTAATGAAATATAGTAACTATAATTAAAATATTGTTAGTACTATTTAAAAACCAGTTCATTAGAAAAATATATTCACTGGAATACCAGGATTGAAATGGAAGAATGGATACTGCCCTGTATTTAATATTCACCACAACATCCTGTACTTTCACAGTAATGTCTATTTGTAGCATCGGCTTAAGTTGCTTCCAACTGTGGCATCTGATAGATACTTTTCATAGATAGATATCACGACTCAGACTTTAGTTAAGGTGAAATGCACATTAGGAAACGATTCGTATTTTTATTACGCTGCATAAATTAATTAGCTACGCAGAGATAGCTAAAGCCTTTTCCGCATGTTAATTTCGCTTTGCCAGTAATATAATCATATGCGTTCACATTATCCAGGTATATATATATATA
>QYTT01093910.1:4186-16474 GCA_006980735.1 Dasypogon diadema | reverse complement strand
GCCTGGAGACAACGACGAAATCTGGCATCACAATCACAATGAGATCTCGTAAATGTACCTGTGTTGCATAGTCCACGTCGGCATTCACCTGGAGCCAGTGTGTTCGGACACAGGTCATGTTCACGACAGCATCGATCCTCCTCAGTGTAACGGCCTAAGTCACTGAAATCTGTCGCTAAATTCCCTGTAAATATTTAATTTTTTTGTTATTTATTTAGTATGGTAGTAGTTTTGTAATTAATTATTGTTGTTATTCTTCTTAAAGCGGTAGGGGTTCGAAAAATACTGTGAAAAATACAAGAAATTTATCAAAAACGTTCGGTTCAAAAGTGGTTTCAGAAATTCCGAGGTATGTGACGGAATGCCATCCAAACTGGAAACAGATCCTTGTCTGACGGCGTGGTAGCTCACCACAAACAGTAGGTAGTCCTATACCAACAACAACTTCAAAATCGCCTGTTCATCAAAAGAAACGTATGCTCTGCATTTCATAGAATCCAGAAGGGTCCTATCAATTGTAAATTTTTTTCAACTAAAGAAACCATTACTGCAGTTATAGGTATTGCGACATAGATTTACCAATTCCATAAAAAAAACACCAAGGCGAATAGGAAAACATTTGTCTTCCAACACGATAACGCTCGATCACATACATTTTTCAAATTTGATGAAATTAAACAGGGAAATAATTGACCATCCACTATACTCTCCCGATCTGGCAGTTTCCACTTATATCAATTGCCATGAATCTTTCCAGGGCTGTGCGATTTTGAGTACATTCTCGTTAGTTAGCACCATGCAACGCATAGGGTTTTCTAGTTATCTATTCTGGATATGTGATCAAGCCATTTAAGTATGCAGAGTTTTATGAAATTAACTACATCAGGAGCCTCGAATGCTCCATATTATTCATGGTTTGTCCTTTACCTACATTTCTAAAATTTCCAGAAGTAACTAACATCCACGATACCTGCAATGAAGTGCTTGGGCGGTTTGTACACCTGAATTTAGTCATCTTACATTCGAGAAATTCATGACTTGTCTAAAAGCAGAAGAATATAGTGGAATTCATACTCAAATGTGTAGATCGCAGACGTAGGGTCCCCTTTCGCCCCTTTACCAGGACTCGTCTTAGCTGATCTGGTGACATTCAAAATTCCTCGCTCCATGCTTCGAAATTTTCTTTTGGTCGATCCGCTTGAAAATCTAATTCTTTTTTTTGCCTGTCAGCAGATCGTCATATCTGCCCAACGAATTTGGTACTCCTTGAAAAAAAATCTATTTTTAGATTTTTACCATTTTCTATAGACTAAAATACAACTAATTGAATGAAATCGTTCCCAAGACAGTAAGTCCCTCAATGGATTAAATGTTAATCCCGATAATGCAAAATCTCTTCGTTCATCCCTTTTTTCAGTTGAGTAATATTTTGCATCTTAGAACTGACTACTACTCAGTTATTTTTAGTAGGTGCTCTATTATTATGACCCTCATGGCGACTCAAGTCAACTTTTGCAGAATAGATGGATGCTAGAGCTCCTGACACCAACTCAACTCTATTTGACTAACCCTTTAGAGAGGACAAACTACTCCCATCCAATTATTTTCCCCTTTTTCTAAAACCAAAACAATGACTGGACGGATAATCAAGTCATCTCGAGATCTTAGGTGGTTCTGAATTGTTGTCACAGACATGAATGGAATGCCTCAAGATATTTAGTCAAGTTGTGCAACACTCTAAGTGACCTGAATGACTATTATCACATTAGAAGAGGCACACGATGGCGAAATGGCCTTCAAATTTGTTTAGCAACGTGGATATGATGTACTGGCTGCAATCCATCTATAAAAGAACCCATAATTGCTGAAAAATTAGCAAATTAGCCTAAGTAAATATAATTATTGTACGTTGCGGCGTAATCAATGGAAACGTTTTGTGCCGGTGTTAACAACCATTCAATTACGGTTTGGTGGAGTTAACCTTGAGTTTTCAAAGGCCGCAAAGATGAATGACTTCGACCTCATTCATATCTTGTTCAAGCGGGTGTAAATTTAAACAAAGGTGTTTTTTGTGTACTCACCTGGTCCACACCATTTGGTCCCCGGATAAATAAATCCCAATCCTCCTTGAAATTCACCAGCCAATCCCCCAGTGTCGTGACATACACTTTCTAAAGCAAGAACTGATTCTCGTGGTACCTGTCTTATACGGCGTGGATCAGCCGATAGTAGCATCCTTTGAATATCACCTCTATAATCAAATTGCAGGACATGTTATTAGTTTCATTCATTGTTGCATTAGAAAGGGGAACAATTACCTGTCCTTGTGAACTCTGCAGAAAGGATGGCGAGCGGACAACTCAATCATTTTGGACATGGTAAAATCTGCTATTAGAACTGCGGAACTGTTTACAGTGGACACCGCAAACAAGACCGCCAAAGTCACTGTGACGAAAAGCAGAGATCTGGTCGGCATCTGTAATAAATAAAAATATGATATAAAATAGAGTGGGGCACGGCACTAATCAAAGCTGGTAGGAGTGTTAACAGAGCTTACACGATCCATGGCGAAGAAAAAGTCTAATTACGAAGGATTTTCAGTACTGTGTTGAGGTGAGAGTTACATTTCTGTTAAGTGCTTGGAGAATGGACCTCAACTCATCTGGAGAATGTTGAGCTTATAGCTACCTTCAAGAATGGCAATGAAAGAATAAACAAGTCGTGGATTTAATAGACATCAACAAAAGTTAACAACATATCAGTACACTTTCCATTGACAAACGTGCGATATAAAAGCCTTAGATGGCTACAAAAACCAAAGTCAATAATCCCATTACTTCCAGCAGCAGCAGTAAACAATATCTTCGAATCTTCCGCCAACAAATCTTTCACTAATCCGGTGTAGAGGCATATCAACAAATCGTCGCGTATTTTTCAAGGTAGTCTAGTGCCCATGAGATCGTGAATGCTTGGCATCGCTAATTAAATTTTTTTTTCACAGCATCCAGAAGAATTTCTCTCGTAACAGAAAAAAAATGTACTGCATAAGATCTTTGGTATGCTGTAATGGACGTCTGACATTAAGATTCAGTGTAAAGATTTTGAAAAGCGACATTCTAAAATTTAAAAAAAGGTAAACCACTGCAAAGATTTGATTTAATCGTGAATTTTACGGCTGGGTACACAACAAAAATCATTGGGGAAGGTCAAGGTGCGGGATTTACTTACGTTTCAAATTAGATGAGAAATTCAAATTCAAAAAATTATTTTGTTTTCTTTTTTTTTTGCTTTGTACAAACTTGACCGTCATATTGATGTATTTTCTACAACCGGAATAGGAAATCGCTACTGAAATTTATTTTTGTGACATTGTAAATTTTTTGGAACATTTCTGTTAAATATCTCTGTCAATCTGAGATGCAAATTAATAAACCTTTTTTGAAATAAGAACATTTTTTATTCTAGGATGATAATAAAAACTGTTAATATTTAAAACCTATGACTTTCAATCTATTTATCTTATAGCTTGAAATATTGTTGGAAGGCTTATTATTTGAGCAAACTAAAGTATTGGGGAAAAATGTGTAATGTAAAATTCTAATTGAAGGCCCAACTGGTTTCTTAATTGATTGCAGCGTCTTTACCAGCTTGCAAAGTCACTGTTTTTATACTTTTAACTCTACGAATCTTGCGTTACTTCTTGAGAAATTGATATCACAATTTTTTTTATCTACAACAGCATTTATTGCATCAATAGTCGTTATCAATATATTTCAATTATTAATGAGCGTCCTCGAAGTCAGTTATTAAATTCTGGTGTGCCTCAAGGATCTATCATAGGTCCTCTTCTAAAGTAGGGCTTGGAGGAGAAAGTCCTAACAAAATAACAAACAAGAATAATGGGAATTGTTTTAGAGAGAAGCTCTAAGCACTGTTTTTTCTGTTTTTTTTTAAGGTATTACCTAAGGCCAGGGATAATAATACCAAAAAAATTACAGAAAAATATGTAAATTAGTTTTGTACAAGAAACTTGTATTCTAATAATCCATTTTTGAATGTAAATTCTTTGAAAAAGTGTGAAAACAAAAATTTCGAAATAGTGTACTCTATGATTTATTTAAATATCAATAGTTCTCAAAAGTGAAAATCTACTTAGTGATTGATTCTTTTTTTAATCCACTTAAATTGTGAGCGGATTCAGAATACTGCCACGGTTTGAGTGCGCTCAAAAGTACATCCGCTTAAGATTTGAGTCCGATCAACATTTGAGTTCGGATTCAAATTCAGTCTGATCCAAATTGAGTCCGATCAAAATTTGAATTCGCTCAATTTTGAGTCCACTCAAGTTTTGAATCCACTCTGTTTTTAGTCCGATCAGTTTTAAGTCCGCGCTGAAGTTTAAGCATAGACAGTATAAACAGACTTAAAACTGCGCGCAATCACACTTGAGTGGACTGAAATCTTGATCGGGCTCAAATTTCAAATTCGATCGAATTTGTTCTTCTGGTCCCGGGAAAAGGAACAAACGTCGCCTTCTACAGAGCCATACATCTCTATTTGGAAAAATAAGATTATAGTGGTGTAGTGATTAATGCAACGGGTCGTAGTTTTTGAGGTCTGAATTTCGAATATTACTGGAAGTCAAAAACTATAAGAAAGGAGCCCTTCTCATTCTCTGAATAAAACTAAATAAATTTTCTAAATTAACTAAAAATACAAAGTACCAAAATTAAAAATTCGGATGATTTTTTTCACCCTTAAAATGAGGACTGGTTCAGGAAAATATAGTGCTTTCAAGGTGTTTTCATTCAGAAATTTTTCATCTATTCTCGTGTGAATAGTTACTTTATAGCAAAGATATAGCGAACAGAAAATGTTTATACCTGAAAGTACTTATCGTACTCACTCAAGTGATCTAATTTCAAATTTTATTTACTTCTTAATTACTTACTTTCGAGAGACTGTAATTTTAATCAGTTGCTAAAGTTAATTAGTTCACCTGGTTCTCTAATGCGAAATATCTCTCAATTATCTTTTGGCTCTTTTTTCTTCTAGGAACCATACAAAGCCGCTTGCTATTACATAATTAGCATTCATTATATGAAAATTCCTTCTCTCACCTTTTTACAAGTGGAACAATAATTATTAATTTCTTTAGAAATTATATTTCCATCCGCAAACACATTTAGGATGAACATCTTTTTTTTCTTTATAGAAGCATTTCATGCCCGTCGTTGAATTGATTTTTGCAACACTTAATCTCGTATAAAAATTGAAAATAATCTTGCAATTTTTAATGATTTATCAAATTATACTTTAAGCGAAAAAGTGACTGAGTATTTTATGTTACAATTACAACTCAGCAATTTCAACACTTCATATTTTGGCTTGTGACTGAATGAAAACCATTAAAGATTAAAGGAGGGCTATCAATAAAAATCTCTATAAACTCCCGCCAAGTGGAATTTATAAATGCGCAAATTTGGCAAATTTTTGCCGAGTCATGGCACTCATGTCCGTATTTCTTTTTTTTTCTAGTTAGATGAATTAAAAAACAAAATGTCAATAATTTGAAATGAATATGTGTACCTCCCATTAATAAGTCGAGTAGTTATTGTTGTTTGAAGATTTTAATTTTTAATAGACGTCTCGTCGTGTTGTCACATTAATACTTCATTTTTTATTTCATATTATGTAGGTTTTACAAGAGTTCACTTAATTTTTATAAGTGCACTTGGATTTTGAATTTCTTATGGATTTGTTTTTGTATCTCTGCGCTCGACTAGCACGCTCTATGTTCGTTTTTCTATTCATCATCCTGTAACTTGTTTATTATACATCCCATTTAGGGGACGGGGATGTAATAGGGTAGAAAACTAATAGCACGATCTAATAACTCCTTATACTTTTCTCTATTCTTTCTCCTTATAAAATTTCATAATTGAAAAATCGAACAAATTTCGAATAATGTGTCAGTAATCCAGTCGGGCTTAGCTGGGAGTCCGACACAACCCTAGGTTGAGAATCTCGTCAATTGGATATCTTCTCCCTTCTAAGAAAAAGTACAGCTTTGCTAATACCTACATCTGGAAAGGATTGAGGAAATTGCTGCTAAGTTTGTCTCAGATTGAAATATATAAATATTAGTAAATTAGTATATTAGTAATGATACACTCGAAAAATTAGATGATAGAATAGATACGTATCTTTACTATATTTTTAAAGACATTCAAATTGAAATATTCCATAGAACAATTACAGCCCGCAAGTACATCCTAAGCAGAGGTCCGTGCCCATCGGGGGCTAGTTTCCCCCTAAACTTATTCTTCAGAGTAGTGCCATTCGTACTCGCCCTCTCGCCCAGTGAAGCAGTGAAAGTCATCTGCGGCCAACTGCGGTACAGTCTTTTCGAACAAAAACAAAAAATGGAAGCTGTTTAGCATCGAATTTACTTAAAATGTAACGTCTCAACTTTGATAGTGTCAGAAAAATTTGATTTAAGAGGTTAACCTATCAAATTTCATACAGTAAACGATATCATGCAGTCGAAAGCATCAGTGAGTTCATTCCGTTAAACATAAGAATAACAATAATATAAAAAAGTAGGTTCCTCTATATTAATTTCGTTGACTGTAACTTCATACCATTGCCAGTAAATCGATGTACAAACCACAATGAAATTTAAAAGTGTTGATAGATGTAGGACCGTAGGCCATCCCTACTAACTCTTTTTGTTACTATAACTAACGCGCTATGAAAAGAAAACATTTTCACAAACAATTACCGTGAATTAATTTTCGTACTTCTTTAACTCCTGTTTTATAATCAATTCCCATTTTAACCTTCCATGAAATTATTGTAAAAGTTCCATTAGGTAACTCTTTAACTTTTTCTTGAAAATGTTATTCGAATTTTAAGTATAAACACTGGACACCGTCTTCAAGCCAAAGTAGTCAAGCGAGTAAAATCTGCCTAGCCCCACAGTAAACAGTTCTCGTCTCGCCTATATCTATTTGTAAGCTTGACGGATTTACATAATTTCCAAACAATTGCTGATGCTGCTGATGCTCAGGAAATCTCACTGTAAAGTTGCAGTTGACTGAGCTTTAGACACGAATCATAATAACTGATCATCCTGTGCTGCTTGTTCACCTCAACATATTCTTGGATATGTTTCATTGTGTTAATACCAATTGCAAGCCAGGGCCACCTGTCCAATTTTTCAATAATATACACCATGGATGTTGCATGGTCCATGCAAGGTCTCAAGAGAGATTTACTGATCACTTGCATTGCAAACGAACCGAAACTTCTGGCTTACATAGGAAAAACTGGAATCGATGGAAACAAGTAATTGCAATGTCAAGTGTAAAATCATAATGCGTGGAAATTTGGGTTAAATTGCAACTGTTTAATGTATGAAATTTATCATATGTAACACTTCAAGGTAATTACGTTGCATGTACTACACGATGTCTGGAGGTTTTACTTCCACAATCAGTCCAATTAAAAAAAAGAACAACTCAACTGTTTCGTTTGCTAGGGTATCTGGGAACAGCTTCAGAAAATTACATCTGAAGATAGCCTTTGTGTTTTAACCAATAAATGAATTTAGTCCTGCCGCATTTCCGTGCATACTATTATTAAGTTTCCATACGTGAAGGAAAAGATCTCTTGTGAATTTGCTCCGGTGTCCATCCGTCCATCTTTCACAGTCGCTTTACCCATCATCCGTTTAGCTTATGGGCTTGATGTGAAGGTAGCGCGGGATATACCACGTAGTTCCTTGAGGTAAGCTGATAAAAAAATTGTTCCAGATACCTCTCACCCCCTCTCCCCAAAACCATCCCCAAACAAATTACAACTCCTCAAAGACTTGTTCAAATTTGAATTTTTCCAAATGGAAATAATTGCTCATAACTTTTGAATCACCCTATAGTTTCTGATTATTTGTGGTTTAATTAAAAGCTATCTATAAGTATCTTTCTTTTGGTACCTCACTTGTTGTTATCGACGAACTATTCTTGAAAATATTTTCGAAAAGAATGGAATGGACGGCTACCTGCAACGGTTTTCCAACGAAAGGGTAATAAAATGTATTTACGATCGACCCCAAAAAACAATTGTGAAAAGGATCTGCATAGGTAATCCCAATTGTTTCAACAAAATTAAAATAAAAGAGTACTTTTTAATAGTTTTTATTAAAAAAAAAAATGTCAAAGAATTAATTACAAGAAATGCTGAAAATTTTTTCTATGATTTTTTTTTTTTTGATAAGCTCACCTCAAGGAATCACGTGGTATACCCTGCGGTACCTTGATCTGAATCACCCCGTACGATAGTACGATTTAGTTATTTGTCACTTGGTTGGAATAAGAAGACAATTTTCAATATAACCTCTGTTAACTTGAGTATAATTCCTTTTTTTTTATGGGTTTCTCTATATCTGTAGAAACCTAGTCTAAAGATTTCCTCTCAAAATCCTCTAGAACTTGAGACTTGGCTTCATCATCGGTGGTAGATCTCCTTCCTTAAATCAGACTGAAATTGTGAGAATAAAAATTAGTCCCTTGGAGCCAAATCTGGACTGTAGGATTGATGGTGATATCGTCAATACTAAGCCATCGATTCTCTCTTAAAAATATACAGTCATAATGAAAAACTATTCATTCACCTTCAGTTCACTTTACTCTTGTTGGAGTGACCTGACTACAGAAAATATTGTCGATATCAAAATAAACCTGAAAAAAAAGACGGACAACGTGATGGCAAGTGTTTTCTGGGTTCTGGAAACGACTCTGGTAGAAAAGAAGACAATAATATCATCCTACTGTGCTGAAGTGTTGGGGAAATATTTGCTGAGATATTAAACATCCCAATATGTAAAATTTCTGACAATACCCTTTAATATTTATTTTTGAAGTCAAAGATCTATAAAAATGGTTTAGAGCGTTAAAATTGGAAAAAAAATTACTGCTGTTCAATCAATTAATTTGGCACAAGATCGAATTTTTCTTTTACTACTTTCAAAGGTGGTACAAGACTACTAAAAATCCTTAGGTATATTTTCATCTGCAGAAAGTTACAAAAATTGTAGACATTAAACTTTTTTAACGCCATCTAGCATCATAAACAGCACAAAATATGGCAGCGTAATGTATCTGCAATCTGATACAGTGCTTTTAAATGTAAGCCGACAAGATTATTTGCAACCATGCATTACCTCAAACAGTGATGAAAATGAGATTTTCATTTGCGCCATGAAATGAAGACTACTCTGATTTTGTTGTTATTTCTTTTGAGATCAATAAACGATTGCAATTGTATTTACGATTCATAATTGAATATGAGTAATAATAAAATCTGTAGATGGACTTCTATGCGACAACACTACAGTGGCATGTATAGAACCAAAAGGACTATTCTAAAGGACACAACACAGAGGCTAGAGACCCCACATAAATTTGATTATCAAACTTTTCTCAGAAGCAAAAATCCGATACTTTCTGGAAGGAAAGAATTGTTTACTTCATGAATTCAATAAAGGCAACAATGCGACTGAGAGTGCAAGAAATGTTCATGCAGTGTTTGGAGAAGGCACAACAAGCTTAAGTTAATACCAAAGGTGGTTCCAGTAATTCCGATCGGGAAACTGCAGCCTAAAAGATCAGCCTCGTCTTGGAGGATCTGTGGAGCTGGACGAGGACGTCCTGCGAACCCTGATGGAAAAAACCCCATCGTAACTATTTGAGGGGCTAGTGAAGAACCTTGGGATTTGGTCATTCGATCATTCATCGACACCTTCATGCCATTAGGAAAATCAGCAAGTTGTGTCAATGAGGCATCCCGCAGAACCTTAGGCTAAATTAAGTTTTCACCCACGTAAGGTGATGCTCTGTGTTTTGGTGGGATATAAAAGGTTTAGTCCACTATGAGCTGTTAAACCCTAACCAGACGATAAGGAAGGAGATCTACTGTGAACAACTTGAGCGACTTTAGTCAGAGCTACAGGAAAAACTATCGCTGGTTCCATATCTGGATGGAAAAAACTATGGATTCTATAGAGGATGTCAGAACGTTACTCGAGGAGTACTTTTCGTCATAGCCAAGTGAATTTTGGAAGAGGAACATTCAAACTCTGTCAGATAGATGGAAAAGCATCGTAGAGAATGATGGAGAAGATATTTTACATTAAAAATAATTTTATGTATCTTAATTTTGTAAAATAAATGCAGTATAAAAAAAAACTGCATTATTTATGGGATGTCCGAATATTTTTAACTTCCCATTTGGAAGTTATTGTAATGGGTTCGACGCACGTTTGCTCGTACGTTCGTGAACTTTTCTTCGTCTCGAATATCTCGAGAATAAAAAATGATATTGACTCCGTAATGATGCGATTCCTAAGGTTTGCAAAAAATTTAAATGGCCAAATGAGAAGTTCGCAGTGTGGGTAGACCAGTCGTATCCAATTTTTTTTTTAATAATATGTTAGTCAGCTCTGCGAATTCTCCAGAATAGACAGACTAATATTGTTGAATGCTCGAACCCTTATAGGATCATAACACGGTCCTCTAAGTCAACAAACTTCTAGGAATACGATTGAAATGCCACTACGGTCCCACTGGCTGGTATTAAAAAATATTCAGGAATGTATCGATTCGACCTTAAGGATAAATTTCATTAGCATAGCTGTAGAGTTCACTGCGTCATGTCATAGACATTTGCTAAAACAATAAAAATTCTACTTTCCTCAAAGTTCGACTAAAAATAATATCGTGATCCTTGGCCACATTGCAGTCAGGAATTATCTTATTATTCATGTCAAGTGTAGGGCAAGAACTTGTATCAATCACAAGACACACAAGATTTAGAAATATTCAAAGCAAGCGGGTTTTCAATAACCCAATTATGTGCATTTCTGAAAACTGAATTCATGCATCTAGGAGCATCATCAGGAAGGTCCTTGTATTTAGAAATATACAACTGAATATCATCAGCATACAATTAGAAGTTGCAGTACTCAATGGCACTTTGTCAAGTGATTGATGAAGATCGTAAACAGTAAGGGTCCTGGAATGGATCCCAAAGGCACCCCACATAATATTGGAGGAAAGCCAAGAAAGGTGTCCATTACAACAGACTCGTTACTGGCGGTTAGAAAAATAAAATTTAATAAGTTTACGTGCTGAAGATGAAAAATTGAAGATTCAAGGCAATTATTATAGTTTTCAATGTAATCAGATATTTGAATGTGCATAAGTTTTTCAAGCATCTTGGAAAATAATGGAAGTATAAAAATTGGGCGGAAGTATCATGGGAGCTCCATAGAAAGCTTCAAAAAACGTATTTTGCGGTTTACGGAATTTCGAAGAGAAAGGAAATCATTCCAGCAGTTCTGAAGACGTTTCCACTTACTTTAAGCTAAATCACGTTGAGAAATTAGATTTTTGCACGAAAGTTACTTTTTTTATTTGCGTTGCTACAGTCCGGACTCTACAGGATGAATCTTGTGAAGGACGTCCTGTAACTGTAGGCACTCCAGAAAAAAAAACATTGGAAATGTGGTTGAAGACTCTGATTGAAGAAGATCGCAGAATAACATGACCGTGACATTGCAGGGGTTCTTTGGGGATTTGGGAATTGATATAAATTAGACCTTAAAGGTCCTGAAGGACCTGAAGGATTACTACGTAAGAGAATGCTTTGTTGTCGGTGGATTTAATACAAGAGCAAAAAAATACTCGTGCCAAGTGATTCAGAGAAATATTGAAAAGGTTTAGACGACGAATTTCAAACATTGGATGTGATATTGTCAGGTGACAGCCGTTTGTTCTTTCTTTATTTCTTACTACCTTGAAACTTCGAGTGCAATTTACGTATTACGTCTAGAGGAATTTTATTTTGTTATATATATCAAAAACGGGTATATAAGGAGTTAGTGGAGGTGCTGTGGTTCCCAAACTCAATTTGAAAAATCCTCAATTCTTGTATCTGACAAAAAGGAACCACAATTAGGTTCCTTTTCCTTGTATATCCTTACTTAAAATATACGCAATTGCTAGATTCTGAAATGTAATTTACAAAACGCCTCCCTTACCTTTATTTTTTTAAGCGAAATATATAAAAAAAACCCCCCACCCAACTCGAGGAACCTTGAGTTCTTTTGTGTACCCTTAAAATCCTTTCTAGAGTAAAACACTTTGGTGTGCATCTAATTAAAGGATTTCTTGCCATTTCACCAAAACAAAACAAAAAAAAAATGTAATTTTAGTCTTGCGGTCGTGT
>QYTT01093909.1:54933-72316 GCA_006980735.1 Dasypogon diadema | reverse complement strand
CCTGTATGGATAACACTTGCTTTTCGAAGATTATAATTTTATTTACATTTACAACACAGTTTTTTTGGTTTTAATTAACCTGTCAGGCAATTATAACGAATTAACTCGTTACCTAAATTACAATAAGTGTATTAATTTTGTTCAATTATTTAATTTGTTTAATTGTACCTTTGGATTGCCAACCAAATTTCCATTAGATGCTTTTCTTTGCCCAAGACGAGTATATTCATAGTATTTTGCGTTCTAGGCGCGTTTATGAAAATGAAATTTTTGCCTTAACTCGTTCCTTGCTATACATGTATTCGGCATATATTTCTCCTATTTGAGGATATCACAAGTAATTTGAACGTAAATTCGGAGAATTACTTACTCTCAGTGATTGAACTCTGACAGGAAACATAATTTTAAAATGACGCATTGTATATATACATAAGTCTGAGCTGGGGCTGGTGCATTTACATATTTACACCAATATCAAAAGTTACGTTACGGGGTAAACGTGATGTAGATTGTGCAAATAAATGGAGTTGGTGTATCCAGCCGGACATTTATGAACTTTTGTTAAACGCAAACATAAAACCATAGAGTAATTTTTTTTTTCAATGAAAAAATTATATTTGAGTTCTCTCAATTGGCATTGGTATCGCTTATACTTACGTTTTTGAAGAAGATATAACTATAAACTATGACGGATGTAATTCCCATCAAATTTTGATAAGCAAATGTGAAGTCACCGGATGCGCTTTACCAATAAATGAGTTAATCTCATTTGGCGCTGTCCCCATACTAACTTTATAATAAAATTGTCTCGAAATAGTTAAAAAATACACTCCTGTACCACTTCCAACTCCATCTCACTGTATATCATCCGAAAAAGACAACTTTATTACCTTTTATGAAAAGAAGGGAAATCTCTCTTATAGATGAACCTCTGGAAGGAATATTAACTTCTGAGATAAAGTACTTGGGACTTATTCTGGATCGGTGCCACATAAAGAATCCTCTCTTAAACAGAGTTTTAAAAAAGCTTTGAGGGCCTTAGGGTCTCAAACCAGTCTTGAACATATCAATATACCTAATAAAAATAATAAGACCCATGTTCTCCTATGCTGCCTTGGTGTGATGTCTTAAAATGATTCAAAGGTACTCAAAAGTCCTACTGCGAGTTTAATATATTCAGCAGCAACTGCAGTCATTTGAATTGCTCAATAATTGCAGTCATCTGAATTTTGAACAATTGATAGGAGAAACTAAAGGCCTCTTGAAATCGCATGTCTCAATTTTAAAATGCTCTTACCGAGCAACCTTGCCATCTGATTTGAAAGAAACATTCAATAATACATATTTGAAAATGAATTGTGGGTCCAAAAAGGATGAAAAATTTTTGTTTAGAAAACGCGAATTTTCCAAGACAGGAGTTCGGAAATAGGTTCATTTTTCACTTTCAGGGAGAGAAAGGTTCTTTTCAGGACCAAAAAGGATTAAAAGATAATATTTAAGTTTCTCAAATCAGGAGTTTAAGAGCAGAGCTATTTTGGCCTTCAGGATAAGTTAGGTCTATTTCAGGACCAAAAAGGATGAAAATGGTGCGATTTAGAAAACATAAATTTTCTAAATCAACATTTTGGAAAAGCAGCCATTTTCAACCTCGAAACGAGGAATGTCTTTTTTAGGACTGCTATATCTTAAAAACGTCAAAGGGACGAAAAAGATACTATCTTAAAAAAGTAAGTTTTTCAAGTCAGGAGTTCGAGAATACTGCCATTTTTGACTTACAAAATAAGGTAATACTTTTCAGGACCAAAAAAATGAAAAAAAGTGATATTCAGAATCTTTCTTGTCCTGGAGATGAAAATTACGTTTCGACTTTGAAGTTTACTGCCTGCAACGTCTTCATTTTCACAGATTTTCATTTTCTTAGTTTCTTTTAAGTGTAAATTAGGTGGAGAGGATTAAGGAAAACTAGAAACAAGGGAGGAAAAGGCCTATTGTGAAACCAAAATGCTACCTTGACTATTAATCCTTTTCGATTTATTCCACTCAGAACTTTATAATCAACATCAAAATATTTTGCTCTTTTCAGTTGATCATAACTAATATATAATTTCTGTTCCAAACTCATTTCGACTTCCTGGTCTCCATTCACATAAGGACCACTTAACTCAGGACCTTAAATCAAATGACCATTAGTTATGGCATGTGTTTGCTAACTGGGCCTTACAACAGCTCCAAGTTGACCTAAATTTTGGCCAAAACATCATTTTCAACGTCAAAGCCCATTTTTGGATGAACGGCGTTCTTAAGAGGCAAAATTGCCTTATACGAACTGAAGACAATTCACAAAATATCTTAGAACACGCATTCCAACTGCAAAAAGTCACAATATCCATACGAAAGGTAGTACATAAACAAAAGATAGGCATACGTAACGTAGGTAAGGGAATGAGAAATTTTTGATGAACCGACAAACAGCCCTGTTTAATGGCAACACTGGTAGATCACTACACTATATAGGAACTAAATGGCAGAAATATTTGAAAACTAAATAGAAGTTCTTGATTCACTCGTCTTCAAAGAACTTGAAAAGTAAAGAGTTCGCAGAATCAGAGATTACATGAATGTTATCATCCGTAGAGAAGTTTTTAGTAGTTTCTTTTACGTATTAAATGTATACATCTTCAAATGGCAAAAGCGAGAATTACCACACACTTACATTTAGATTTGGCAAACAGACGCACTAATGATAAATCAAATCAATTATATCATCTCAAAAATTTTCGATTCTTGTATTGACAACAAACTCCACGACGCCGTCATTAAAAACATGGTGCATGGCCATGCAGCGCTTTAAATTGGTAATCGACATGCATGACGGATAGATTGTGTCGTAAGATATCAATTTTTGAAAGAGACCCAAATGGTAACCAATTCCTGCACATTATACCGACGTAAAAAGCCAAAAGATGGTGGACAAACGGAAAGAACCAAAACGAAGTCTGAGGATGTAGAAATAAAATGATGCCTACATCACAGTTGCAACTTCATAAAATTGAATACAACTTTAAATATGTCCATAAATGATACAATCAAAGATTTCGCGTTAACGAAAGTAACGAAATCTCCAAGTACCAAGCAGGCCGGTACTTTTCTCAAATGATACCGGACAGTCGTATATGTTGGCACATTTATGAGAAACGTTCAGCAAGTATATTTTTTCTAAAGCTATTTAGTAATCCAATCCACCAATTTGTGACATTGATTGGATTTTTCAACCTGTTCAAAATGAACGATTTTGTGCAAGCACTGCCCTATTGCAAAGTCTCAATGTTTTATTTTTGGGACATATCGAAAAAACCCTCAGCCGTCGCAAGCAAAGAAGGGTATAACACAGAAAAGTAAAAATCATACTGCAAATATCAAAATGTAGAATTAGTAGAAGATAACTTTACAATAGGATAAGTATAAACTATAAGTAATCCCCATCCCACCTCTGGCTTATACTTTTAGAGCTATTTATACAGGGCGTTTCAAAACGCTACAATCAAATTGAATTGGTCGATGGGAGAGGGAGGGAGGCCATTAGCGTATGTCAACCCCTTCTTCATATATTTGGATTTCAGTATGTCCATAAAATGTTACCAAAGTGCTAAAAGTTATTTTTAACAGGAAAAATAAATAATTTGGTCGGCCAAGTATAAAATATCGTCAGGTATAGAATAATAATTCAAATATCTCAAAAAGCAGTTGACCACCCACCGCTCCCCTCCTCTATCTGTCGTAGGGTTTTGGAACACCCTATATATATATATTTATATACTGATTACGAATTCGATGCCAGAATACGGCTCTCTCTACCGCTTTCCATGTAAGGTGTATTCTTAGAACACCTTTTTTGTCCCACCCGCTTTCAACCATTTTGTTTTTTGAAAGGGCAAGCTCCGAGTTATGAAACTAGGCGTTTATTATGCATAAGTCTCCAGGTATTCTTTTCGATGAAATTTAAATATTTTTCATTACCTTTTGTTATGTTTAGAGCAAAAATTACGTAAAAGTGGTTGATAACTGATGAGACAGAGAACTTGTTCCAAAAGTATTGTTAATGGATGTGAGCAGAGAGTGCCGAATTTGGAATCAGGATGTTAAATCATATATCAACATGTCTAAAAACATAAGTTAGGAGTGAGGAAGATGGACGAGGGAAGGGACGATCCTATTCCACTAAAAAAATTCGCTAATCAAACTGAAAAGTCGTTCGTACTTAGAAAATCAGAAAGGTTGGTGTAGATAAAAATCTTTAGTAAATTTTCTTTCTACAATTTTTAATAATCGATGTTGCTATTTAAAGTCCGAACAATATAGTATACTGCGTGCATCAAATACGGTATCCCGAAGATAATTGAAGAATTTCGGAAAATTCAATTCCTTTTCAGTAGATTTCAAAGTGGTAAGCGACTGTTATCAGTTATTGCCATTGGTTGAATTTTAAATATAAGCAACTTTTCATCTTACGTAATCCCAGCACTGAACTCCTGAAAACTATAACACGACCTGGATTAGGATAATATGGCTTTTTTGAGTGTCGAAGTGTAGTACTTAGTGAATTTAGATAATACAAATCACAACTGTAACGTACAAATGTAGTTAATGTATTTTTTTGGAATACTATGATTTTAAAATTTTATATTTCATACTAATTGAAAATTTATAATCATTTGACGTAATTATCTCAATTTTGCAGATTAGAATAATTTCACCATATTTCCCGATTCACCTTATACCCGCTTTGAGAATAATAATTACACCAATATCTTTCAATTAAGCAACATTTATGATACAGTGAAAGCAGACTGCCAATATTTAAGCTATATTTATGTACTTTTTGATTATAGTTTCATGTAACTTACGTTTTTTGATGATGGTGAAAGTGGTGATGAGTGTGTTAATAACATGCAAAAATCTGTCATGCAAATAGATTTGTATCTAAATTAACATCTATCTCATGCAGTAAAAGTGGCATACGTATTTTATTTACATACCTAATTATTTACAATGCAAAACATTGCAGACTTTAATAAAAAATTCAATTTAAGTAGTATACAAGTCATCATATGCTGTGATTTTTCAATGTTTTTCTCAATACCATACATACTACATACTGTTTAGTAAAACTCTTCTCATGGGTGACGCCTTGAATAGCAGAGAGATTCAATAAATTATATTTAAATTGATTTCTTTTTTAGGAAGTTGAAAAACAAAAAGGAGGTGGTGGACACTAGAAAAAAACGTGAGAATGGCCATAAATCAATCAACAATGTCCTTGCTCTTGTTTTTTTCGAAACTGTGATAAATTACATTTTTGATTAAATTACATTGATGGGCTTCATTTTCTCCAAATTTTCTTGTTGGATTACACCATTAATTTTCTTTGTGTTCTTTTCTTGGATAACGGAATTAAAGAGATAACTTTTAATTATCTTACTTTCATGGATATATTACTGCATAGAAATTGTGGCTTTAATTAAGTTTGATGAGAGTTACGCATTATTATTAACATTTCTTGCACAGTCATTGCAGTTATATTTAATTTTTGATTCAAAATTAATTATAAATTCATTAATACGGTGTGACGTACTTATACACTTTCTAGTCTCATAAATTTATGCTTTCAAAATTATTTTTACATTCACCACATTTTCTGCATAAATAAACAGGAAATATTTTTGGGAGCATTACTCACACTTTATTTAGCAGTACTAGCGTGCTTATATATATTAATTATATATAATAGGAAGATCGTCAGTATTTTGGTTAAATTTCAACATTATGGGCATAATGTTCTCGCTGGGTTACAAATTTAAAAATGAAAAGACCTTTTCCTAAAGCATATTTTTTTCCTACTTCAGTCTCAGAAGTAGTGAGAAAGTTGTGTAACTACTTTCAAAATAATTACACTTAAGATTCTCCTTTAACACTTTGACTACCGCAATTAGAATTAAAGCTTTCGTGAGGAAAACACATGTTAAAATGCATTTGGCGTGAGAGAGCTTTTAGGTGCCACCGGTATCTAGATGACATGGTAGTCAAAGTGTTAAAAGAAAAATTTGTAAGTTTTTTAATGTACATTCTTTGAATGTGACTCAAAATGTAGAGATAGTTGATATTCTCCACTTTAAAAAAAAAAAGTTTCGCAATCTCCGAATCCTCTTCTACATGGACTGTCACTAAGAAAAGTGGATGAAGTTTACATAAAACATTTAAAGCTCCAAAACTTAGTGTCAGTGCCATGAAACGCGCTAGTAATACAGTATTTCTCCCTTAAAATGTAGAATTTTGCAAGATTACTCTTGTTGGCTTTAAGAAATAGTTTTTTTCTACATTATTTCAGAGCCTGTTGTGTGTAAAATATTTCTCTCAAAACCTTTTTCCATTAATAAGGAAGTTATTAACAAAACAAAGTTCATGGATCCAGGTAAAGATATACACAACAATGTGTTGTATTTATCTATTTTAGAAGGATCGTTAATGAGAGTGATCATGAAACTGGTCATTTTAGTACAATTCAGGTTGTTTTACTGAAGAAGGGCGTTACAATTCGTGGTTCATTTCTAAATCTCTTCATTTTATCGCTTAGTTCTAATTGAAATATTGAAAGGAAAGGACGAATGCAAGATCCTTCTCTAAGAAATTGTTAAACGCGAAATATCATAAAGTAGATATTGATGTGTTAACAAAATATTGTGTTTTTTAATAACAAAAGTTTGTGGTTTGCTCGAGGGCAAGAATTGCCACGGAAACTTTATTTTGGCAAAATATCGGAATGTGGACATCTTTAGGTTTGATTCGCACTGACGACACAATACGTAACGACACTTTTGCCATATTTCACATTATATCACCGACACGACAGACATAAAACAAACCTGAGCAACATGTGCTGATTTTAGTATCTTTCAATATTTTCAGCATTACATACCGAAAAAGTATTTGTTTGATAATATTTGCCACATGCAAATCCAAATATTAATAAGTAGCAGGATATGTAGACGCGGATGGGGCAGGAGATACAAATGACAGAAAATCATACACGGGTTTTGTGTTTACCCTCGCAGGAAAAGCACTATCCTGGACTTCAAGCAAACTTCGGTCACTTTAAGTAGTGCCGAAGTAGAATACGTTGCGCTCAGCTCAATGTCGAAAGAGGTTTTAATATTTGGAAACCTCTTGAAGGATTTAGGGCTCATCAACTGGTCAACTTTGTAAATGGTGCAGAATCCAACATTTCATGCTACCACCTCCACCTAAGAATACATCACGTGAAAGAATTGAACGAGATGAACCTCATGAAGTTAAGTTACATTCCAAGCGAAGATATATTAACAAAAGGTATAAATAAAATTTAAACATTATAAGCTTTGTACTAAATTAGGACTTATATTTACACAAAATGATGTCCCTTTGGGAGGGAGAATGTATAGCGAATAGAAACTTCGCAAAGGTAACACCATTTGTTATTTCTTTCAATACACACAGAAATTTTTTTTAATCTTCTTTCTTTCTTCAATAACAGGGATTAATAAAGCTAAAATCCTTGCTGCCAACACTTTAACCCCCTGGACGGCCATAGCTTTTCACTATTTTGCCTTCCAATATTGATGCTAGTTCTCCCCGTGGAGAAAATCGCAGACTAATTCGGAATATTTACTATTATATTACTTTATTTTTAACATATTATTTTATTTTATTTATTTAACAAATTATACGAAAAATATGGAGTGGGGATATACGTCCTCACCTCACTGCTCAACAAATGAAATGCGACTCTCCAGTTTTTCTGTCTGAATTTTGTACACATTTTAATTCTTCTTTTAGTCTGTAAACGGAATTCTTTAAACAGAAGTTCTTTCTGATTGCAAGTTGGGAATCATTCAACCCGTTTTCTTTCAACAAGAATAAGAAGGCGTTATGATTCTACAGTAAAAATCGCCATTATGTCCGCCGAAAAACGTTTTTGAATCCAATTTTCAACTGCAGCTTATGGAAATTGTAATACATATACCATTTCCAAAAAACATTTCACACTTTCCAATTCAACAATGTCAATATACAATACAAATAGTTTTTATTTCAGTAGTGCGAATTTACATTTCAAAAGTATCACAATTCATTGCAAGTACATATCAATATTAAAATTAAAATTACACATGTTTCCAAATGTTTGACACTTTTGTTTTAAATGTCGTTCATTTTGATACTGTTGAAATTTTGAAATGAAGGTTTATACTACGAAAACAAAAGTTGATACAAGTTATTTGTATATTGATTACGTCGAAGTGAAAAAAGTGAAATATTTGGAAGACTACCGTGACAACATATACTATTACCGTCATTCCATTATTTATATGCACAGAAAATTATTTTTTAAATAAAATAACACAAGCCATTTTCCAGGTATCTTTATTGTATTTGTATCATATCAGTTTAAAAAATGTCAAGAAATTTTAAAAAATCTCATAAAATTTTACATTATAAAGTGTTTGACAATTTCAGTATTATTCGTAAATATTTTCAGTGCATTTTAATTGTTGGTCGGACAAATGTGTATGTTTTTATTGTTTGATGCGAGAAATATCTCCTTCTGCTGAAAAGATGGGCGGGTTTCCTTACGTAAAATTTATCTCCTTGACGATTTTAACACTTACATTTACAAAATGGACGCTTTTCTTTCTTTTCATTTTTTTTTTCTCGTATAAAAGTAAATATCTCGAAATATTTACAATATTTACGGGGAAATTTGATACAATTATAAAGGTTTTTTCTCCAAAAAGACAATAAACAATTTTTACAATTACCAAATTTTGGACATAACAAATATCATTTGCCTGAAGTATTTCGAATTCTAATATGAATTATATAAATGTACAAATCACTAGCCAATTTCGAAATGAAGGATTAATTTAAGTATAGATTTTATCCGTTTACATACAACAAAGCATCTCGTTCACATTTAAGACTTTAATGAATTTTTTCTAGCTAGATGGGTTCTAAAGGCTATCTACAAAGGTATGTTTCACAAATTAGCAATCCTCAACTAAGTGTGCCATTGACATGCAAATAAAAAGTGCAAAAAGACTTATATAGTAGGAAATTCACTTGAAATATATATATATAGGCTATATATTATATAGTATGCTCATTAAATGTATGGATTTTTAAAAAAATATAATTTTTGAGAAATTTTTACAAATCACCAGGTGAAATCACCAGGGAATCTCAAGTCAGCAAGTGATTTCACAAATACTACTGTATGTAATTATTTTTTTCAAGTATAGAGATTTTGAACCGTATTCGATTCAATGAATAAAAATTCAAAGAATTGACAATGATACTCTAAAATCACGTTCGTGGTTGGAGCAAGGAACAATGCTAATATCACAGCAAAATACGTACGGCTGCAAAAATTTGTTTGATACTTCTTTACAGTTTTTTGCAGTCATGATTTCCACTTTCAAAAATTTTTGCTACTGGAGACAAAATGCAAGGAGGCAATAAGAGTCGAAAATTCTGTTTCTGCTCTCCTCTAACCGAAAACATATGGTTGCTGGTATCGATTCGATCATGAATAAACAGGGTGTTCATTTTAAAATTTACCATCCCTATACCCTATTATCTCAGTGTGGAGATGTATTTATACAGCTGACAAGTTTTATAATGAACACGATGTAAATAAAATAAAATACATGCGGTTGATAGACGGAGATCAGACTGTAAATATACAATAAACAAGCCCAAGAGGCATACGTCGACTTGATTAATCAATCCGCGTATACAGGTCATTCACATTCGTCACTTCAACACGATCCAAGTATCAAAACGTAATCGAATCGAATTAATCCGTTTTCAACTCGATCTGTATATACATGGGTTTCAATCCTGATTCAACTGATACATATGTGATACTTGAAGTTCAAATCTGGTTCAACTGGGATTTAACTTAGTACGTAAACAGGGTAAAAGGCATTCAAGGTTGTAATGTCATTTCTTATATATTTTGAATAATACAGCCTCCAGAAACGTTCACGTAAATTATGCTTAAAGAGGAATGCATGCTTTGCTGAATACAAATATATTGCTCTCTCTTTTTCTAAGGAGTATTTATTAAAGGTCAGTAAACACCATGCTCAATTTTCCCAATGAAAATAATTGTGTTTTAATTTTGGAGATAACTGTTTAAGTCTCCTAGAAATCTTAATAAAGGAGTTACTGATTTCATGAAATGACAATCATATGTTTCTTGTCAATACCCTTTAAATGTGTATAATTACGTCAGAACAACTTATGGGGAACCAGGTTTACTGTCGATTGGTAACTGCAAAAATACGTGAAAAGCAAAAAAAGAGTACTAAATATGTAGTTAACATCGTTGCTTTCGAAGTAATCGATTTAAATATTATTTACCTTCATTAGTCAGTAATTCGAATGAAAATTAGGTGAAATTTCGGGTATCAAAAATTAAGGTTATATATATGTATATAATACATAATACATATAAAATGCAAATTTAAAATCCCTATTTTGATAGCCCAAAAAAATTACCCAGTTTTCTAGAAGAAATATAAACATATTAACGGTGTCTGGACTGGAGTAAATATCGCTAACATGCAAATATTTCGCATTCTTTTTTAGGTAGCAATAATACAGCGTTTTTGTTTCACTTTTCATGACATTCGGGCAGTGTCGCAGTTTCGAGCAGCTAAAACGAACATTTCTTCTCTGGTTGCAAGTGTTAGTAGGCAGTTCATATTGCAGTAGAAAATCGAGCAATTGATGAACATGATAATGAATAATTTCATCGAAGAATAGCAAAAGTCGTGGGCACCAATGATATGGTAATGCAAAGAGTAAGGTAACAGAGACTATTAATGATAAAGTAATGCTGAAGGTATTGTAGTAGAGAAATTTATGTTTTTTGGTTCATCGTATTTGTGACTTAATTATTGTGAGAGAAAGTTCTCAGATACTTCTGAGAACAAAGGAACAAACTACAAAAATGGAATACTTAAACTGAACTTTATTTTCATCAATGAATCAATGAGAGAATAATGTACTAAAAAGTAATTCATAAATTTTCAATGACAGCCCTGTGTTAAAATTCGTTGATGTTGGGAATGTATAGTGGTGTACATATGTTCATTACTTCATATGTTCATTACTATCCATGGGATATGATATGACACGCGCACCCACTGGGAAAATATTAAAATATACAAGTACACTTTCAGTTACTTCCCAGCCGTGAAGATAAGCCAATCTCGTTTTAGAGCATTAGTTCGGGAACATTTCGATAGCATACCGCTAAGCTACTTGGAATAGTAGTATCCAATCTCAAAGCGTTTACAATGAAGGTTCAATGTTTGTCCTCAACGCCATTTTTGAATTTCGAATTTTAGGTCACTGGGACGTAATTTTAATTAATTCCGATTACGGAATTGCCTCTTTTCAATTTATTGTGATGGAGCTAGTTTTACGCGACTGAAATTCTATTGTTGGAAACATAGTCGCCATGTAACGATTATGTCTGCCTTTTTTTCAAGTTCTGCTGTAAAACGGCGCAGTATTATATTTGTTTGAATATTTAAATATTCAATATTTACTAGCAGAGCTCGGAATGGAAAACCTAATGGTTGTTTTAGAATTTTTCACCTTAGTTTGGGAAGGCTTATTTAAATGTTTTGTTTCTTTAATATTTTCAGAAAAGATGTGTGTCGTCTTTACAGTAGTTTTTTTTCACTAAAAATTAGTAGATATATTTTAAGTGAATTCCTTTTGCACGTCAGTTCTCATTATTACTAAGGATGTATTTATATATAGATATATATTGGAAACGCAGTTTATAGAGTAATTTCTTTCAAAGCACATCTTTTCGGCATATCTTTCTTAATTATTATACTAATATTTATTGCATTTATGAAGGGCATAAATTTGGTATTTGTTTTTTATTCAAAATATGAATATAATGGCTGTCAAATATGTTCGATTTTATATCTAGACTATATTTAAAATTAGAAGAATTTACTTTGTAGTATTTTTGAAAATTTATTTACTAGTATAAAGCTTTATATGGTCTCCTTGCATAACAGTTATTTTCTCCTTTCAGTAGTAAAAAACTTGTTAACATAATTGTTCCGTTCAAGTAAATTTTTGGATTTTGATGGAATAGATATAACTGAGTATTATTTAATACTACTATATTATTAATTATATTATGATTTTTGAGTATAGTGGTAAATTGTGTAATCACTTTGATCCAATAAGAAAATTTTGCGGCCAATTATTATGGATGAATACCTTCATAATAATTGTATATCCACTCAGAAATTTTTATTTGCTTTATCTAAACGAATTATTTGGTGTGAATCTTAGCCTTCTGTGATTCAAATTTTAGAAAAATGGGAATGTTCATTTAAGAAATTGGACTTGAGCCTTATGGAGCCCAAAATTTGATAGGCCATGAGATAGCTCCTTTGATGCCTTAAAAATCTCTTCGTTACTAATTTTTCATAAAATCAATCCTGAGGGAATGTTAAACGTTCCCAGATCTCTTAATGTCGAATTTGTTTGAGTTCTATGTGGCCCACATGACCCATATCCTAAACTTTTGTACCAGCATATAAATAAATCTGAGTGTTGTTGTCTTCTATCCTAGACCATTCATAAAATTCATTTTTTAATATATCCTTATTTTAATTCGAATAAGTTAACAAGGATAGAAATATCTGGGATTCATCCATTTGAATAAAATCAGAGCTTTCACAACATTTTTAAGGTGATCACGAATGACGGTCGGGTGAAAGGCATAAAGATCGAGCTGAAGACACAGATATATCGCCGCGTCCTGTGCAGGACTTGATCCCATGTCAACACAGGGAGAAAACCTACAGCCTCAGTCCACTCGGCCACCGGTGTGGGTCCAGTACTATAGCTGTTAACATAATAAGGTTTTTGTACAATTCCAACTTATTAGTGCTTTAAATTTTGCTCTATACCTTATTGTTCCTTTCTGGACAATTTAAACTTTATGCCATTTCATTCCATTTAAATGAATCTCTATCAAGCTTCCTGGAGGATAAGAACTTGCCCACAACAGAAGCTATACATACACTTTTATTATGTTTTGAAATCAGATTTTATACAAGGAGAATAGAAGGATATAATGTCCCATTGAAAGATCGATGCCAATAGAGACGATTGAAATTTATTACAAAAACGACATTAATTACTAAACAATGGTATGTACACTAGTAGCACGGAGTGATAGGAAAAATTAGATACAATGGAGACGTGTAATAATGAAATATATACATAAAACTGAGAGAGCAATTCTAGTCCCGTTCAAGCACTGTTTTTTAAAATCTATGCCATTCTTTTTGATTGGAAAATTAAAACAAATATTAGTAAAATCGCTGGCATACTACGTTGTGATTTTAGACAGATAGATGGAATATTGTCTTCTGATATTAAATGGCTTCTTTATGAAGAGTGTAACAAAAATATGGTATTTATGTGAGTCCATAATTAAAATTTTATATTTTAAGACGGAACACTGGACATGCATTAGACGTAGAAATAATAGGAGTTACATAACGACTCATACAATCGCTGTCGGTTTATTTGGCTTGGTAGTATATAATAGTAAATTATTATTATGACTGTGTTAATATTTCTAACAATATTAAAAGGTAACTTAAATGAAATCAATTTGGCTTACCGACCTCTACTACTATTATTTGCATTGATTTTAATATGTTTATTTGTTTTAAGACTACCGTTTAGAGTATGCAGATTTTTTTAAAATAGAAAATACTCGTGACTGTGCGTCATAGAAAAATTCTCAAACGGTAAGCCCTCTGGCGTAATGAAATTTACATATTTTATTATGCTTGCTCAGCAAATCCAAATGAATGTGACGATTTTCATTACGCTATGTCGTTCTGGTCCCGATTTATGTTAGAATAATACACCACGCAGATTATACCTTTTTTTTAATAATCAGGACTTGTATTGACCATAGCAGTAACAATTGTTTTCAGAGAAAAATTAATCACTGTTTTGTTGATCTTGGTTTTGCAAAGGAATCAGTGTGGCCATATTTGACTGGGCATGATTAAAGCGGACCTTACACTTTACATACACTCAGAGTGTATGGGTAACTTTTGAGCTGTATGCGCTTCGAGGCATTTTTAATCAGTTCAGTATTTAGTAAAATAATGCTATTGACTTTATTTATAAGAGCAGGTGTTAGAAGCTGGTCTGGGAGTACAGTAATATAGTTCTAAAAGAATTAAGACCATAAATGAAAATACAACCAAGAAGGATGTAATAAAAAATTAACTCCATCCGAAATTCTCTTAGAAAAGATGAGCAGTCAAAAAGATCTGGATCTGGCGCAGAAGGCATACATCACCTATGTAATTTGTAGTACTTTGATAATGTGTATTCTTCCTCAAAAATTTTTACAATAAAATATCGACAAAATCATGTGCACTTCAATATGGCTAGGAATAAGCTGATTCTCGTTTTGTTTGTAGAACCATTTGGAGATTCAATCTTTTTCTTTCGGTCTTTTTTTGAGGATTAGGCGCGCAGTTTATCATGTAAGTGTAAGGGCCGCTTTATAGTCAAAATGAACTCATATTTACATTGTCTGATTCAAAAATTGCATTTGAATCAAATAGGAAAATTCAACTTAATGAAAATTATACATATACATATTTCTACTCTTTTTACTTGTTTACTTTTTGGATCCTAATCTAACTGACATATTCTCTTCTCTCAAATTGGTACTTTACAACCGATTAAAATTTAAAAACACAAAAAACATTAAGAAAATGACTACATAGTTAACAACTATTCTATTCTACATCAAAATCCAAAAATATCATGAAATATCTAAAAACGACCAGTCATATTGTTTCAAAATGTTTAGATTTTTGTTTTTCTTTTATTATCAATCACTTTCAGTTGAAGCTTTATTATTTATTTCGCATTTGGTCTGTATTTTTAAAAGCAAAGATAGTAAAAGGTTTCTTTAAACGTACGATATGAATGTTAGTTACAGGTTTCCATTAATGAGTATTTTTTGTATTTCGCCCGTAGGAGTTTAATGAAAAAAAAATCGTTTTAAGCATACTTATGTAAAATTTGAACACTTTACATAAATATTCTTTGCACTATTTTGAAAAAAGATCTAAATACATGGAGATATCTAAGGATATATGAACTCTACATGATAAGATTGTAACTAATAGCAGGAAGTATAAAAATATATTCATCTGAAAATAACTATAAAGTATAACTTCTATAGAGAACTGAAAAGCTTAACAACTACAAAAATATATTTTGTTAAAGGAGAATTAATAATTAAGACTAAGTTAACAACACATGCCTCAAGAAACAACATGCTTTTAATAACAAACTTTATTTATGTTTCGGAACAACATAAAAATGTCAGTGTCTCGTTAAATTTAAATGTCTTTTGTAATATCATCCTTACTCAGTTATGACTTCACACTTTTACTTTAAAACATGTTGAAATAAAATAAATTTGCGATGCTAATAATGGCACGTATGAGTTTACATATTTTGCGGGTAAATATGCAGAAAAATATCTTCGACTACTCAACTTTTTTTTTGTTACACGTTTTCAATGATTAAGGACATGTTTCGGTTTTTCAAATTGCCAGAGGAATGTAAGATTTGCATACACAAGCACAAAGAATTTTTAAACATGTGGTTTTTTTTCTTCAGATCCTTAGCAGTGAGCCTATGTAAAAGGTTATAAAAGCTTTTCAATTATCTTCATTACAATTAGGTTTTTTAGGTTTTTGTTTTTGTTTAGAATTTTGTGTTTTTCGAACTAGAATTTGTAAATTTGTTTTTGTGATGCATATTAATTACATCCCTGTGCAGTAGCCAATTGGCCATAAAATCAGCTTACTCGGTGGCAAGTGGACCCTTTAAACATTAGGCACACATTTTACTCATACATTTTGAAAACTTTGCCTCAATCCTACAGTTATGAATAGACTATAAATTGATCAGAGTAGGAAAGCTCAGTTTATAGTGTGCCTCATCCCATTGCTTTCCTTTAGTAGCATATTAGGTAAGTATTTCGTGTCACACCGTTGAGTAGTGCGCATCTGGACTAGAAGGGAAATTTTTATTATATAAAAACGTATTTACTCGATTATCCTACCTTTTTATTAAATATTGTGGATTTTATGGGACGTAGATAAAACATCTTAACTGGGTTCACTGCCAACCCCGCACACATGCATGAAGATTTTAAGCTCTCTCTTGCTAAATGCATTTTTGCATATATTTTTCTCACGAAAGCTTTTCTAGGGAAAGTGGCAGTGAACTTATTAATAATACCCTAGGGAATTAAATAATGGGTTGAAGAGCTGTTCCTAGAAACTTATTTCTTTTTATTTCAAATGATTTTGGTTAAACAAAAACTGAAAAATTTGTTTAACAAAGTTTTTGTTCTGAACAAAACAAAAATAAATTGAAAGCGATTAGGTGAAAACGTAAAATAGATTTTGTTTCCCGACCAATTTTTTCCGTTCTTTCTTTTTCGTTCTCACCTGACAATGTGAAAAATCAGGAGTTTGCGCGAAAGGGTCCTAGGGGTGAGAAATGACTGTGTTTTCGAATTCCTAACTTGGAAAACTTGCGTTTTCTAAGTAGCATCTTTTTTGTCCGTTTGTGTCGTAAAAAGGACCTACCTCGTCCTAGAGGTGGAGGATAACTGTATTTTTGAATTGAGGATTTTGCTCTTGAACAATATTTTCAGGAGCGAAAAATTTTTTGTTCCGAAGAAATAGTTTCTTTGGTTAAAGTTTTTTGTTCTGGATCGAAATAAAATTAAAAATCATAACCAAAATTCAACTCCTAAATTAAATTGAAGTAAATGTTCAGAATTTTCGACGAAAATTAGTAATTGTAGTTGAGGTACTAAATATGGGTTTTGGAGAAATCATCATTACAAAAAAAATGTAATTAGAAGAGATGCATATCAGACTCTGTATTCAAAGCAGCCCGTTTAGTGAATCGAAAAAAACAAATATTACTACATGATCATGCACAACAACATGTTTCTTCAAACACTGTAAAATTAACAGTCTTTTAACTCATCGGAACAAAAAAATATACTGTTGCTCAAGAAGATGCTACAGAGTTCCATTGTGATTATTCTAAACATATTCATTAACATATCAGTGAACAATGTTTTCGTCATTTGTATCATAGCGGACATTATGTGAAGTTCGAACATCAGGATTGGGTTTAGATAAAGTGATTTCATAGGGTAAATAAAAAATTTCCT
>QYTT01093909.1:37063-54913 GCA_006980735.1 Dasypogon diadema | reverse complement strand
GCAGAAAAATATCTTCGACTACTCAACTTTTTTTTTGTTACACGTTTTCAATGATTAAGGACATGTTTCGGTTTTTCAAATTGCCAGAGGAATGTAAGATTTGCATACACAAGCACAAAGAATTTTTAAACATGGGGTTTTTTTTCTTCAGATCCTTAGCAGTGAGCCTATGTAAAAGGTTATAAAAGTTTTTCAATTATCTTCATTACAATTGTGTTTTAGGTTTTTGTTTTTGTTTAGAATTTTGTGTTTTTCGAACAAGAATTTGTAAATTTGTTTTCGTGAAAATCGTGTAGGTAAGTGCAGCGATTTTTTTTCGAAACTAAAGTGATGCATATTAATTACATCCCTGTGCAGTAGCCAATTGGCCATAAAATCAGCTTACTCGGTGTCAAGTGGACCCTTTAAACATTAGGCATACATTTTACTCGTACATGTTGAAAACTTTGCCTCAATCTTAGAGTTGTAAATGGACTATAAATTGATCAGAGTACGAAAGCTCAGTTTATAGTGTGCCTCATCCCATTGCTTTCTTTTAGTAGCATAGGTAAGTATTTAAACATCTTAACTGGGTTCACTCACTAATTAAAACATCTTAACTGGGTTCACTGCCAACCCCGCACACATGCGTGAAGATTTTAAACTCTCTCTTGCTAAATGCATTTTTGCATACATTTTTCTCACGAAAGCTTTTCTAGAGAACGTGGCAGTGAACTTATTAATAATACCCTAGGGAATTAAATTATGGGTTGAAGAGCTGTTCCTAGAAACTTATTTCTTTTCATTTCAATTGATTTTGTTTCCCGACCAGTTTTTTTGTTCTTTCTCTTTCGTTCTCACCTGACAATGAGGAAAATCAGGAGTTTGCGCGAAAGGGTCCTAGAGGTGAGAAATGACTGTGTTTTCGAATTCCTAACTTGGAAAACTTGCGTTTTCTAAGTAGCATCTTTTTTGTCCGTTTGTGTCGTAAAAAGGACCTACCTCGTCCTAGAGGTGGAAGATAACTGTATTTTTGAATTGAGGATTTTGCTCTTGAACAATATTTTCAGGAGCGAAAAATTTTTTGTTCCGAAGAAATAGTTTCTTTGGTTAAAGTTTTTTGTTCTGGAGCAAAATAAAATTAAAAATCATAACCAAAATTCAACTCCTAATTAAATTGAAGTAAATGTTCAGGATTTTCGACGAAGATTAGTAATTGTAGTTGAGGTATTAAATATGAAATCATCATTACAAAAAAATGTAATTAGAAGAGATGCATATCAGACTCTGTATTCAAAGCAGCCCGTTTAGTGAATCGAAAAGAACAAATATTACTACATGATCATGCACAACAACATGTTTCTTCAAACACTGTAAAATTAACAGTCTTTTAACTCATCGGAACAAAAAAATATACTGTTGCTCAAGAAGATGCTACAGAGTTCCATTGTGATTATTCTAAACATATTCATTAACATATCAGTGAACAATGTTTTCGTCATTTGTATCATAGCGGACATTATGTGAAGTTCGAACATCAGGATTGGGTTTAGATAAAGTGATTTCATAGGGTAAATAAAAAATTTCCTAGTTTAGCCAAGTATTGAAGAAATCAGCTAACTATCGATGGAAAAAGCGTGATACATTTTACATAGAACAATAAGTAAAAAAAAGTCTGAAAAATCTTTACAAATCTCTGTTTCTCTTAGAATGTCTGCTTTAATATTTGTTGCTACTGCACTTCTATAGCCTCCAGGTACTCCGATCTAATTTATTCGTATTCAGAAGATGTATACATTTGGTGACATTTTGACCGTTTAAAACGGATATTTCAGTTTTGAAGACTAAACAAAATTCTTTGTGTTGGAAAATGTTGCAATTCTAATGTTTTCAGATTGAACGAAAATCGGGTAGACCGAGCACACCAGTTTTCGCCTTCTTAGAATAATGTCTTCATTATTCGGAAAGTGTGTATACAAAAGGTAAATACATCTCTCTCGGCAAATTTATATTCACTAATAAGATTCTCCACTTTCACCCAAACCGATCATGCCTTAATTAAATTAATTTTATGTTCCTCATTAATAATTGTCAGATTTTACTTGCATATTTACCAAGGCAACGTTAATCATTTGAAAATGATTTAAATTTTATGTTATTTGTACTTAAAACGACAAAACAGCAGCAACTTAATAAAACTGAACATATCGAAATTATTATAAAAATATTCTCTTTAAATTTTTTATATAAACTTTCTTTTTCACTCTCAAAATCACATCACCTATCTGTGTAATAGCAGAGGCAATCGCCTCTCTAATAGGCTTGTAACCAATAAAAAACATGTAAAAATGACAAAGTTAAAATAATCACTTTTGTGTAAGCTTTGGCTAGAATTACACATATCTTCCTCACAAAAACACATATGTCCATTGCCTGAACTTTCCATCATGCACACATGATCAACCATAAATAAATTAATTTGTAATTGCGACGTACACATTCGACGGACCACTTCATATGCTGTAAAGGTATTTTTAGTGTTTAATTAAAATCAGGAATATTTACGATTGTTTATTTATATATATATATGTATATTACACATTAAAAGCTATTGTTGTTTTGCATGTGTCTGAGCTATGGTTCAAGATGTGTTTCGATTTATTTTCGATCTGTGTAATATTTGAAATTGAATAATTGCAAAACTAATTGAAATTGTATTTTAAGCGACATGTAAATTTACTATATATGGCGAAAAAGTTGTTTTAAATTTATAAATGACAAATATTAAAGTTACTATCACAAAGATTATAAATGAGTACGGATGAAGTACAGATTTAAAAAAAAGCCCCACTAAGGGAAGCAACTTCGACACTTTTGCTTCATTTGCTAAAGGTTTTTTTTGTATTGGAATTGGACGCATTTAGGATAATAATTTTGAAATTATATTTTGAACAATCTTAAAGTCCATAAAAATTGTCACTAAGATTGGAAGTTTTAAAGAATATTACACGTATAAGAGTTTGGAAAACTTTGAATTGATTTAATAAATTTTCCATTTATGATGGAAGTAGTTCCCTCCGGAGTTGATTACCATTTCGCTGCTGGGTATTGTGTATACTCATAAAGTATAGGTAAAAATTGGAGCAGGTGCAAATGACTACTGTCTGA
Source organism: Dasypogon diadema (assembly GCA_006980735.1). Classification (NCBI taxonomy): domain Eukaryota; kingdom Metazoa; phylum Arthropoda; class Insecta; order Diptera; family Asilidae; genus Dasypogon; species Dasypogon diadema. The sequence continues at coordinate 51,766 of QYTT01093909.1, read as the reverse complement.
TTGGCAGCGCTCAGCTCAACCAGTACACGGACACTGGTGTTGTAAAATTTCCCCATCCCAAAGCTATCGATCGAGCTCGGTCCTAAGCGTATTCCATTCCCATAATCAAAATTAATTAAATTTCATACCAGACGTGATCCTAAGACCTATTTCCGTCACGACAAATATTTTAAATCCAATTTTCCTTAATAAACACGTACGATTCCTCATATTACAGGATTTCCGAGAAATAACGTTAAGTACTGCACTTGCAGTCAAGTACATTGTCAAGTACATCTTGTCAAGAGATCATCAGCAAAAAGACGAACTCTGCACTTAGTTCGCGATAAATTGTGTACGTTAGGGACAATATTAAAGGTAACGAATAAAAGTGATTTTTAGTGGATATTTTGTTTGAATTTTTGAAAACCCCTGTCCCGAGTACCTGTCGCGCCTGAGAGAATGAATAAGTTCGTAACACTCAATATTTTGTCTCTTATACCAGTAAAAAAATGGAATTGGTGAAATGGCGAGAAACTGGAAATTCTTGAGAGCCACTGAAAGAATCTGGAATAGTTGAAACGATCATCTGGATCATAATCAGGCTATCAATTACTAACCCAAACTAGGTATAAAATTTCTGTTTAACACGTTCACGCCGGCGTGTACCACCGGTGGTACACGCGAGAACTTTAAGAGAAAATTACATGATAAACTAAATACAACATGAGAAAGCTCTCTTACTATTAAAGCGCCGGCGTGAACGTGTTAAACAAAACAGGAAGAAATTTGTGGACTTTATTGAGAATTAACAAACGCAACAATGTTAGTTAGCAATGCGAGTTTTACCACTTTCGATTAATGCAATTGCAGTACAGAATATTTGGTCTGTAGGTGTTTGTCATACACTTTTGCAAAGATGCAAATTTTTGGTCTATTTGTACTCGCGTGCAATGGATTGTTCAACCTGAAAATTGCATCCAGAAAGTAGTGGCATTTCATTGAATTAAACATGATACTCAATTTGTCAAAAATATTAAACTTTTCAAAATACTTGAAATCCTTGCTTTATATGTTGTGACTACTTTTTAACCAAAAATTTTATAATCGAAATTGAATGTGTTTTTTGTTGTCTTTCAATATAATTATAACATTTTTAAAAATATTAGGTAATACATCTTTTTCGCCATATGATATATAGTATTACTTATTTGTGAACACAAAAAACTTTTGAAAAACAAAATTACTTACGTGATTTGGAATGACGAACCATTTTGACGCAACATCCATTACAAGTCATTAAAGGTGGTTGGTCCCTGGGAAGTGCTGTATAGTTAAAAGGATCTTTACATCTGGCATCTGTCCATGAATCACACTCATAGCAGTATATCGATCGAGCTAAATAAATTTAGCAAAAATATTTTAGTGAAATTTTCTACAGAAAATTTGTGCTGCTATAACGTTTCTAGTCAAGCTTCACGTTAAATGTACTATGATTTGCGAGTGTATGTACAAATGTTAGATAACTGTGTTCGGCTAAAGTGGTTAGTGCAACGCTCTGGTTCCGTGGTGGCAAAAAAGCTCGTTAGATATTCAAATAAAAAATGAAAAAGAATTTCATGCAAATATTTGAAACATTTTGAGTTCAACAAACACAAGAAAGGTACAAACAAATTTATAAACTTTGGGCAAGGTAAAATGCATTTCCTTCAAAAATATACGTTTTTTTTTCAATTTTTTTTTTGCAAAGTTGTAACCAGGGGGTGTTTAATCTATTCAGAATTAATTCATTTATTTACTCGCTTACTCTATTAAAATTTAATTTTCAAATATTTGCGCAAAATACATGCCAATGTGCTTTCTAATTAATCATACCTTGCATTACACACTACCCACTAGTAATAGTACGTGTTCTAAGCTAATGGCAATTAACAAATCTTAGAAGTATTTTTGAAGGAAATATTTAAAAACTCAAGCCATAAAAAGCTTTGTTAAAAATATTAATCAAATTAAACTCTTAGTAAACTCGAAAAGAGCTTAAAATAAAAATAAATAAAAATTGTGAAAATTCTTGAAGCCAGTAAAAAATACTTCAAATTGAGGGAAATAATGAATCAAAATAATCCAAAGTGTCAAAATGCCCTCCTCCGCCGAGTGTGTGTCGTGTTGTAAATTCATAATTAGTTTATAAAAAAGTGTTTTAGAGAAAGGGAAAATGAGACAACTGATGGAAACTGAAATTAAATGTTTATGCATAAACGTGATTGCATCAATAGTAGCTTTATATTGATGTAGTACAAATTAGCTCTAATCGAACTGTCTCAATAAACAGAAAACAAAAAAGAATTATAAAGTTTTTCTGTTATTCAAAAAAGAATTGCGATAGATATTTCAATTTTAGCGAATGCGCTTTCTATGTGATAGGCAGCAACTGCTAGATAACTAGAATATTTAAATCTTTTAGCAACTATATAATATTTTAATAATGCAACGGAACATCATTATCTTTGATTAAAACTTGTATTATGGTTATACGAGATACAAAATGAAAGGATATTATATATATCTTACTAGTGATGGTGAACTTACAATAAGTTTTGATGTATTGTCCTGCCCTTTAAGTAATTACTTTATATATATTGCAATAAAATGAAATCTGGGCTAGCACCCAGCAGAAAATCGAGATTAATGATGAATAATTTCATCGAAGAATAACAACAGTTGCTAGCATTAGCATCAAAGATACGGTAATGCAAAGGGTAAGGTAACAGGAAATGTTAATGTTATCAAAATTTTGACAAATCTCATGTTTGTGTAATTGCTTGGCAAGTCTTGCCAGGGTGACGAAAAAAATCCGAAGACAATTTCCATATCCTACGAATCTACGATAATTGTGATTACAATTTCAAAAACATCCCTACCCACCTATACTACATTAGCCCCTCAATGCGCAATTGCTTTTATTTAAAACAAGAAAGAAGCTTGGTATAGACCAAATATGTTATACCTTGGATGTAGAGAAGAAAGGTATGTTATAAGGATATATTGAATAGTATTGAATTCTAACATGTTCGCAGTTGACGTTCAAATCTGCAGGCCATTGTACTGCCCGCAACCTAGCAATACCGAGGAACAAGCTATAAAAATGTAAAGGGTGAACTACGAATATATGACAACCGGTCGGCTATGTGACGAACAGGTCTATATGGAGAGGGGGGGTAAATCCCAAGGGGTAAGAAGCTACGGTCATTTTTAATTTTCTGGCTTGAATGTTTTCTATTTTCTAAACGAGGCACCTTGTGATCACGAGTCATTTTTTGTTAAGTAGCCAATTTCATAGGCTTTCTCTACCTGAGAATAATGTCAGGAAATTTGAAATGATAAAAGTGGAAAGAAAAACAATTTCTAGCAGATATGGATTTTCTGTACTCTGTATATTATATAAACATTTTTGAAAAAAGGCATATATATTGTAACAATAATTTTCTGGAACACGGAGATTACGTATGATGTAATTTAACATTTTATTTTATTTAATAAATAAAAATTTAAAAGTTTCATTTAGGAACCCTCTGAAGTAGTTGCCCGATTTGGTTCATTTTCTGCAACGATATTTTAATTTTGCTAAAGTATCTGTGTGCCAAATTTTATCTATCTAATTCGAAGCATTTTCTTTTTAAAAGAAAAAAAGTGATTTCTTATTTGATATAGAGGTTTCATATGGCAACCCTATAAAGAAGTTGGAAATTGAACCATTACCGAACTTGGTCTTTCAATTTTAATAAAGTATCTATGTAGACTAAATTTCAAATATCTAGTTTAAAGGGATCTTGAGATAACGCGCGGACAGACATACAGACGGACATCTATTAAACGGGGTCTTTTCTTCCTCCATTAATGGCATTCTAGTTTATTTCTGTGTATCATGAATATTTTTATACGTTACAAACATTTGCTCAGACCTCTAATCTAGGGTATAAAATTGAAAATATAAGCAAATCTAAAGCTTTGGTAATTATTGTAATGCAAAGAGGACGATGACTTGATGCAAATCAAATTCAATTTCAAATATAATACGTAAGTATATAGAATTAAAAATTTTGAAACAAAGTACAGTACGCAAGCCAACATCACAAAACTTGCATCAGTAGCGTGTTTCCTTTTCACTTTTCTTTTTTTTATGGAATTTTAATGCAGTTCAAATTACATTATTATATATATATTTACAAAAATTCATAATAACTATAAATATCATAACAAACATATTATACAAAAATACATAATTTAGTATTGCCCGAATCAGAACCGGGTTAGTCGAACTTGGTTTGATGCTTCTAAAAACCTTGGACCATTCTAAAGATATTAGTAAACCGAGATCTTTGCTATGCAGTACAGTAGTAGAAGTAAGTATATTTTGGAAGGATTTGTTTTAGCCAAAAATCCTTCTTTTCAAAATTTAATGTAATAATGTATTTATGAGAAGAGAAATTTCGAAAGTAATTTTTCTGTTTGAAGTTCTATTAAAAAGTAAGAGAAAACTTCTGTTCAAATAGATATAGCCAGCAGGTTATGAAAAAATTGATGGCTTGTTTCGATTTAACGGCGCGGCGGACTGATTTCATCAGCATAGAATTCAATAATCTTATTCCTATCATATTGAAACCCTCGTCAGTTTGTTTTTTTTTTAAATACTGGCAATATTTTTGTATATTTTCACCTTTAGAACTTTTATCCATTTCTTTTAGTAGAACTCGAAAAAACAGTAATTTCCAGAATATAAAAAATCAATTCTTAGGTACAATACATCAATCCTTTCTATTTATTTTATGATGCAATATTGCACTTTCAAGCATATCCCTTCATTTTAGTATGTAATAAATAAATCACAAATGTTTATCAAAGTCGAGTGTTACATATACTATCTCAAAATACTTGCAATAATGAGAACATGGGAAATATAAAATTTGATTACTACAGAGTGAATCCTTGCCAAAATATCTGCATATAGAATTGTTATGAATTATCGACGTTAAAATGTACTCAGATACTTCGATCTCATTCAAATTTCAAAAAAGACGAATATTTTCAATTATCTTTCGTATACGAAACTTGCTTCTTCGGGGTATGCCAGTGTCGTGAAAGGAACTTTTAGAAATATTTCCTTGTACATTTTCGTTTGGTATCTAAAGATCGAGAATTCTTTTATACTTTCGCATTCTTGGAATATTAAATAACTAACCTAAAAGTGACAACCTCTTTTACAAACAAATCAAAATACAAAAAAATTTGGATAGTTGGGGACAACAGGCAAATAAATACTCTTTTATGCATGCATATATAATACAAGGATAAGTCAGAAGTTTGTGGATATTATAAAAATACCAATTCCAAACATCTACAATATGTTTGCGAACGAGATACTCTAAAGTCACCCGCCAATCTTCATGCTCTTCTCAACTGCTTGAAGAACGGCTTCTAAGCCAGTTGGTTTTACATTGCGCATTCCGCTTTTGAGGCTATAGCCCCCTTTTTCAAACCTATAATACAGTTTTGTAGTTGCAGATTTTTTAATTACTCATTCACCTTCTATGGCACACAAATTTCTTTGACGGTAGTTTTTTTTCTCCAGCATTCTCGCTATTCCTTAATTCGGCCGCCTTAAATTCTTGACATACCTGTCCTTTCCTGTAAAAGAAATCCATATATCCTCACCATTTCACCTTCTTTTGATTAAAAAATTTAATCGAACGAAAGCAACCTTAACTGTTTATGCCATGATGAATAATGAATCGCAGGTGTGGGTGTACTATAAGGCGAAGAAGAAAGAGCTGAAGATAACACTTTGAGGACGGAAGAAGGAGTCCTGTGTATTTCAGAAGTCAGAAGACTACAGAGGACCCGGAGGACACGATCAAGATTGAAATGGAGGTATACTTTCTAGGAAGTTATGTTTCGTACGTCAACGCGTTACTAAACAATTGGAGCAGGATGCGGCTGAGAGAATAGTGTCTTTGAAGGGAATGAAGAGGAACTTACGATGCTCAACACCAAGAGTAAGAGAGTAAGGATAACTAAAAGGCTTCACAAGTTTCTTATAAGTGACAGATCACTCCTACAGAAATGATCGGAGGATATTCATCCCTAGTGATGTAATATGTGTGCCTCGGAAAATAAAGTAATTCTTTGTTGACTTAAGGTCTGAAGGCAACGGAAAAGCAGGGACATTTCTATGAAATTGCAAGACACAGAACCATATTCTGTCCATGGGGGAGGCATGGTGAAGGACCTATGCATAAAATATTACTAAAATGGATGGAAAAATATGACAATTTGCCGACAGATTACGAAAAAAATTAAACAAAATAATTTCTGTGTGCACCTCTTGAAAATTCTGTTTGGTAATATGCACGAACCCTTTTTGCGAGTCAAACCCTCTGCGATGTAAGCTGTAGATATCTTGCCTTTGCGTTTATTAAGCCTCACATTTTGTAGCATCAAATAGCCTGCTGCACCATTGTCAACTTTGCAGTTAAAGTTTGCAAACCCTTAATTTAATTTATAAAGTAGAAAGGCCAGGGACCGTGATCTGTGTATCCTACCCAATCCTACCTCTCCTATGGATATTCCTAAAATGTTGTATTCTTAACGAAAGTAAGAGTCCAAAATCGTCCACATCTTAATTTCAAAATTTTAACTTAAAAAGTGTGTGGTAAAAATATATTTCTTGTACTGTTTAAAAAAAAGAAACACTGTTTTTTTTTCCAGTTTGAGAAAAACTACCTACTGTTAGAAATATAAACCTGGAATACATAGATAGACACTTTTATACACGATCTAATTAAAGGCTGCATAATAAACTATGAGTTTTTATAGCAGCTTTTCTGCTATGAATTAAACTTATTCTGATGTAATTTAACTATACATAATCTGTTTCGCTGCCTACGAAGTAGATTCGCAAATATTTTGTTAGTCTCAAGTAAAAACCGTTTTATGGTAAGTAAAAAGTATTTCCTTCTAAGTAAAATTGAAATGTAGTAATGAGTTCTCTTTTGAAATGATTCCTGGCATGCAAGTATTGTAAACTATTGTCTTAAACTCCGATTCAAATTAATTAATTCTGATTGCTTATGTTACTCAAGTCTAGATGAATATCCTCAAATTGCTTAAAAATATACGCAAAAAAAAAATTGTTAATTAGATATCAATGTTTACGCATGCTGCATGAAATTGTTTTTTTTTTTTTAATTTTTTGTTAGAAATCAGCTCGTTAAGATTTTTAAATGAAAAATGCTTTCACGTTCTTGCTTAAGGGTAGCCTCTTCTTCGCAAAAAAAAAAAGGTTATATATGTACATATAAAGGAAATGTTATGAATAAATAAGTAAATGACAGGTGTTCTCATTTTCCCCTTCTGTATAACCCCATGTAACTACATAGCAATATGTAATAGCATATTTTGTGTATTTATTATCATTTCTTTGGGTAGGATTTTTTAATTTTTCATTTCATACTTTGGCATTCGGCTGACACCTGTGGAATCCAAAGCCAAAAAAGCACTCCGAATGTTGCTGTAAGTAAAAAGAAAACAAGAAAAGAAAGAATATTTTTGTACTGAATGTTGTTGAAGGTATTTGTCATGTTTTAATTCGTTCAAAAATATGTTTTGACTCCACACCGTATTACAAGAAAACAAAAAGATTTATTCAAAAGGGAAGCTAGTCTCCTGCGTGCGAAAATAAACTTTGAATCTCTCTTGAAATTTTACTATTTATTTACACACATTTCCGCACAAAAGAAATGAATTATGGGTGCGTTAAACACATGGAAACATATGAAGTAGTAATAATTTGTTTTAAAATATCGAAATTACTATTTATTTGCTTTAAATTCCGTAATAAGGTGTGAAGAGCACACGCTGTAGTGTAGACTTCTATAAATATGACCGATGACCTAAAAATAACATCAAACGAATTTAAAAACTTTGGCGCTATATGTTGGAGGTCAAGTTCTAATCAGCGCATGTTTATTTTCGCACACACGTAGCGGATTAAGATTCCCTTGAAGAAATAAAATCTACTACATTCTGGAATATGTTGAGCTATGGTTTTTCAGGATATTGCATTATCAGCTAATTCCTCCCAACGAATTATCATCACTTTCTCCGCAATAATCTGTCGAAGAGAACGTCTGAACTAAATTTCTGCAGAAGCTATCATCGACACACTTCAGACTTTCCATTTCCATGAGATCTCCGAGGTTTGAAGTTATTTTCGTGTTCGCTATTAATATTTAGCAAAATAAAATACTATTTCTGAATTTTAAGTGAAGAGAAATAAATAAACATAAATTAAAAATTGGAATAGACATGTTTTATGCGAATTTTCCTCATTTTGTTTGTACATTTGCGATAAATTATTTTTACCTTTTCAGATAAGATGGAATTTAATGACAGAGTTCTAGTTAGAAAGAAACCACATGCTTAGGTATAGAAGTTAATTTCGATTAGAAGAAACGAAAAAACCCTCTAATTTAGAAATTTTAGAAAGAGATTTTGGCAAGGAGCTCAACACTTTAATATCAAAAACTTTTAAGTATAACTAAAAAACGAAACTAATAAATTTCAAACTCCTAATTCATCTAAAATTTATTTCAAGCAAATCTTTTTTTTTCTTAGCGCACTTGCTCTGTTTTTTGCTCTTATTTTGTAATTACAATGTTTTTTCCTTTTTCAAAACAAAAGCTAAAACATGCTTTTTACATAGTAAGCCATTGAAAATACAAAAAAAAAACAACGGATAGCTGCAGAAAAATTGTACTGAACTCAACATTTTCGTTCCAGATTCGTTTTTTTATGGTCTGAACTTTTTAGTTCTGGATATGATGCAAGAATTTTCTTAATAGTCTTTTGACCGTTGTAGTAAAATTGGATCTATATAAAAATTAGTCGGTGTGATTTCTTCCTCTTTTCAAACCACTTCTTCTACTAAATCCTCTATGCCAATTCGTAAAAACTTTTTGAAACCGCACATCACTTCCACATGAAAAAGGTGAAGATGGTAGGCATAGACATAGCATGATAGAAATGAGAATTAAGTACAGTTTTGGACACTTTTTAAATTATATTTTAAATTATAAAAATAAAAGGGTTAACTGCTGGTACATTGGCATAAGTTTGGGTAGCTCTAAGCAAACACAGTATGTTATGTTTTTGCAGTTATTTGACATTTGTTTTATTGAACAGAAAGTATATTCAATATATAAAAATCTGAAATAGATGTAACTAGTAGGAAGATACAAATTAATATTGTGCTAAATATTTTGCTTGACAACATCACAAGAGCAAAACAAGAATGTTTTTTTGCAATAAAAGCAGGAGGAAACAAAAAGCAGTTTTTGCAGTTTTTGCAGTTTTTGCAGTTTTATGCAGGGCTGCTAAAGAATTCCCTAATTGCATAAAATTATTTGTGAACAAAATGCATATACAATTTTTGTAAATTTTAAGGTAACGAAAAAGTCCTTTACTTTTTTATAAAATCAGAATTTGATACACTGAAGATTTTTAAAAACTCCCCAGTGCCATAATTAATTTTAGAGCAACGTCCAATTAGCACGTTGAGTGCGGCGTCGCTCATTGTTACCTAACATTTAAAAGCTTTCTCAGTAGAAATGCATTTTAACACGTAGTTCTCTCACGAAAGCTTTTGTGCTACTTGCGGTATTCAATATGTTAAATGGTAATACCCGGCAGCTATAGATACTTATCTCAGTTATTCCGATATTTATTTCAATTTCGACAATTTTTGATTCAGGTATTCATTTTGATCAAAGGATTTTCGTGATTTTTTGATGTTTTTTTTGAAATATTACTTTTCGAGCTTTTATTGTTTTAAATACTTATTCATTATGAAAAGAACTCAGTCAATGTCACCTGAACTGTCGGCAATTCTGATCATTACTGATACTCAAAAATTGAGCATCGAATACTAAGTAGTTGATACATTCCCATCAGTTCTGATATTCGATAATTGGCTCGAAAGGTGTTTAATACTTGATATCGATTTTGCATTTTTAGTGCAATGAAATTTTTTAAATTTCCGAAAGGAAAACACTTGCTTCAGTAGGGCAGGCGGAAAATACATATATCGGCAGAATTAGTTCCTCAAAAGCAAATTCCAGCTGAATTTACTTTGAAATGCATTCGAAATTTCAGTTGCTTCAACTGTAACCACTCCAATGTAGATAGAAAGCCTAATCCTTTAAAGTGATGGGAAACAGAGGAACAACAGCACGACCACCAACACCCACGCCGGTGGCCGAGTGGGCTGAAGCGCACGACTGCCGATTTTCTCCTCTGTGAGTGTGGGGTCGAATCATGCAATGATTTATCTGGGGTCCGGTGGTTGAAGCAATTTTGCAGACGAGGATTGCACTTGCGAAGCCACTGGAATGTAGGACACTGAAAATTTCTATAGATAGATTATTCTACTACTTTAGAATTCAAGACATGCCGATTTAAAAGACTCACCTGTAGGGTTGCAATATACTCCCACTAAAATTGATATATTAGGGCTTTTCATTTTCTTATTGTTTTGAAATTCAAACAGAACAGTACGGGGCTTCATTTGAAAGGTATCGAATATTTGATCTGTAAGTATTGAATGGTATCGAGTACTGGAAAGTATAGATTTTGCACATCGTCTTATATCGGTCCAATTCTTAATCTTTTCCTTGAAACCCTCTAAGTTGTCCTCCAAGAGAGTAGCATGGCATTTTAAGCGAACCGACTGCACTGGCTCAATAAATTCTTCAAAGAAATTAACAGAAATTTCTGTTCTGCCTCAGAAAACATTGAGTACTGCTGCGAAATGTTAACGAAGTTCATATGGTTTCTGATGCACGCCTTTATTCCCTATATTAAGCAAATTAATAACCTTTGGTGTACAGAGGACTGTAAAAGAGCTACAAGGAACAAGAAATCAGGTCCCGAATTCTAATATTGGCTTTTCGGGACTCCCTGGTAGGGTATCGTTCAGGACTAATGCACTCAACCTAAGGGTTGTCCCCCTTTTGGCAGTCAATTGTGTCGCGGAGCACTTCGATTTAAATATATCCAAAACTCTACTTTTTCTGGTCTTAAGATTTATGTTATAACATTAACATTATTATTTTCTGCTTTTTTCTTTTTTCCTATCAATTTGTTGACCTTACTAACAGTTATGTATATGTCTTCCATGCTTGTTGGAGTGTCTAATCTAAACACATTTCCTTGAATTGTGTGAACGCTTAATGCGGAGATAGGTAAATTTTTCTTGGCTACACGCCAAGAAATGCACCTTCTGGGCTAAAAGGGAAACTCATTATTATTATTATTAGCCTTTCATGTATGATACATTGAAGCTCGCAAGAAATGTCATTAGCAAAGCCGAGTTCCAATTAGACCAGGGCATTAGGACAATTTCACCACCTGTCCCACACCATCTGTCATAAGTAATGAGAATTTTAATGTTTTAACATACTCATTGGAAAACGCATAATTGTATAAAAATCAGAAAACTTCTTAAAGATTGTTTTTGAGTTAAAAACAAAATATACAAACAGGGAAGATTGTGGTTTTAGTTGAATGTAGCAGTACAAACCTACCTTGGATAATTTTTACAATTTCATGAAATTTGATATTATAATAACTTATTTTAATAATTCTTCCGCAAGCTTTTTGCTGTTTAACTTTCTTGATATATAAAGCGCTATATCAAAATGGCTTGAATGATTTAGCTTTTACAAACAGCAACAACAAACATTTGCTTGAAACATCTGATTTTTAAACTAATCAACTTTTCTGTAAGTCCACTAAAAACTTTAGTAACTAATCACTTTTAATAAAACACAACTAAATTTAAAAACAAACTTAAACTTACATGGAAAACAATTGTCTGCCAGACTGATTTTTACGAACATCACTGTGACTTTATGGTTTCATAAATATAAAAGAAATTTCATTAAATATGGAATAAATGCACAATATATATAGAAATCTTATTTATTCGTCGTATATATATTTATATAGATCTTAAATAAACGAATGCGATCTGATATGATTTTCGTAAAGAATTTATTACAAATTTTAATAAACTATTTGCACAAAAGAATTGTGCTCGTTTTAATTTACAGAATGGAGGAGTATAGAATGTCCTAGAATACCATGAAAGGAAACTTCTAGATCACCTGCAAAGGGAGTATGTATACACGAAGAGATGATGACGTGATGCTTCGGCTAGACCGAATCGTTAAAATTGGAAAATACGGCCTTACTAAAGCACTTTCATCTTAAAAATGAGATAAGGGGGTTGTATGCTGTATTCAGTGAAGACAATCAGGCAAATTGTGTTGCTAGAGAGCACCAGGATTCTGTTTTCGTTTTCGTTAAAAGAGATGAGCTCCTGTTCACTGTTCGACGCACTGAATAGTGCTCATTATTCGTGCTTATAGATAAAGCGAGAGGCAGCTACACCAATGAAGTGCTACTGGAATTATCCTTAGACAAAAAGAGACGGCATTAAAAAAATGATCCCATTTTACTACTAAGTGCAGCATTATGATGTGTCTATTGTCAGTTTCTTAAATTCGCCATGAAAATAATACAGGAACTGTAAGTCGTGAACACCATATACCACTTCCGCTACGGACGACCTTTTCCTCTTAACCCCCCATACTACCGGTATAACAGATAAGCCGATATATTGGCTCACGGGTAGTAAAAGGGTTAAGGAACCGGATGAGCTATTGAGTCAATGATCATTGACATTTCGAATTGACCAAGTACCAGTTGTCAAGACGATATACCAGTTCCTTTCCTGAACTCATTATGTTTATCGAAAATCGGTAAAAGGATTAAAGATGTCATTATGAAATAAATCGCAGAATTGGGAATTGATCATATACTAAAAACTCTCAGATCCAACAGATTACATACTTTTTTGCTAGCCGGACCATTTATTATGAACCTATTTTTGACCTCAACTCGTTGATTTTATCTATAAGACGGGGAATTCTTTGAAAAGCTTATTTCGTAAAAGCTATTTTACGTGGTTTTAAACCAAGCAGAAACATTAATACTTATCGAATTCTGGGTTACGGGTTATCGACAGAGCTACAGTGAAATTTCATCATTTAAAAAAAGGCTGATTAGACTTTTATTTACAATTGAGCGGTTTATACTGCCTTGAATAATAAATCACGGAAATTATTTTACTTCTCCTCTAACTTTGTAATCATAACTGAAAGATACCTGATGATATAATAACATATTATTTTTTTCAGTTCTTTAGAGCGCACGAGATTAATTCAACCTCTAGATATTCTTCAAATGATGCGCTGACTTTTTTGCTTGAATGCCACAGCGCATACTTTAATTGAAATTGCCGGCGCTAAACTTTATAAGTAGATAGCTGTTAATTACTCGCTAGAATTGCTAGAATTATTCGCCTGCAATTGTTTTTTTTTGTGCATTAGTAAATGCAACTTTCATAGAACTGCACATAGAGTGTCTGCGTCGACTTAAATTACCCATAAAATGTGAAATGGTAAACAAATTGGACGAAGGAAACACATCCCGCGGCGAATATTGTTCTATTTCGCGCGGAGTGATTATTTAACTTAAGCTCATTTCAAATCAAAGCGCCAACATCCCGTCGGTGTAATATGGCTTTATTGCAACAATGAACAAAATACCAAACATATAAGTTTGTGGCAATCGTGAAATTAGTTTAATCCCCCGTAGCTTTTCGCGAATAGTTTCCAAACAAAAACGCTTCTCCAACATTAAAGTTCGTTTAGCATTACGTGTTCTGAAAATAAATATTTAGAGCCAGCAGCGTGGGAATCCTAACAAATATAAATCACAGGCGTTTCAATGCATCGGTCAATAATGCTCTTTAATCTGGTAAATGATTTACAAGCTCAGAGTCTAGCAATGTGCATTATATTTGAATTGTTGGTGAAGCCATGAAAAGTCAACGTGCTGCAACACTTCATATTCATAAAGCCGTACACGTCTAGTCCTCTCGAAAAGTTATACCGGAGGGACTCTGTGCGTTGCTGTGTAGAAAATGCGTTTAAATATTCATATATAGTAGTTGCATAAGTTAATACAAGTAAAATCGCTGGTTTCAAAAAGAAATCCAATAAGATATGCAATTTAAGGGTAAATAGAATCAATAAGCGATGGTCAGGGAGCCGAATCGAAACGATCCAAAAACAGAAAATGACTTAAAGTCCATATTTTCATTGAACTTTAAAGATAAACAAGGAAAGAAGTTATAATTGGTTTAGACCAATTATGTTATACCCTAGACGTAGGAAAGAAAAAAAAAATGACTGGCAGACAGACAGACGGACATCTATTAAACGATATCTTTTCTTCTCCCATTAATGAGCTATCTATAATACCCTACATCTAGGGTATAAAAAAAACTAAAGCCGGGGCCCCGTAACTCAAAACTGAATGACTTTTTGGTTAACCCTGCGTTACTGACAGTGAGTAAAAATTACTTCCTTCAATTTTTAACAGCTCTTAACTCTCTTATTTCTTACTGTGTACGCTTATCGCTTCTGAAGTGTACCCTTGAAAAGGTTTTCATCACGTCACATTTTCCCAACAGTAACTCAGTTCTAATATTTTAATTTTATTATTGAGCACAACAAGTAAATTTTGAAGCATTTGGAGTTT
>QYTT01093909.1:24371-37043 GCA_006980735.1 Dasypogon diadema | reverse complement strand
AAATCACAGGCGTTTCAATGCATCGGTCAATAATGCTCTTTAATCTGGTAAATGATTTACAAGCTCAGAGTCTAGCAATGTGCATTATATTTGAATTGTTGGTGAAGCCATGAAAAGTCAACGTGCTGCAACACTTCATATTCATAAAGCCTAGTCCTCTCGAAAAGTTATACCGGAGGGACTCTGTGCGTTGCTGTGTAGAAAATGCGTTTAAATATTCATATATAGTAGTTGCATAAGTTAATACAAGTAAAATCGCTGGTTTCAAAAAGAAATCCAATAAGATATGCAATTTAGGGGTAAATAGAATCAATAAGCGATGGTCAGGGAGACGAATCGAAACGATCCAAAAACAGAAAATGACTTAAAGTCCATATTTTCATTGAACCTTAAAGATAAACAAAGAAAGAAGTTATAATTGGTTTATTGTTATACCCTAGACGTAGGAAAGAAAAGGAAATGACTGGCAGACAGACAGACGGACGGACAGACGGACATCTATTAAACGATATCTTTTCTTCTCCCATTAATGACAATATAGTTTATTTCTACGTATCATGAATATTTCGATGCGTTACAAACGTTTGCTCATCCCTACATCTACACATCCCTACCCTACCCTACATCTAGGGTATAAAAAAAAACTAAAGCCGGGGGCCCCGTAACTCAAAACTGAATGACTTTTTGGTTAACCCTGCGTTACTGACAGTGAGTAAAAATTACTTCCTTCAATTTTTAACAGCTCTTAACTCTCTTATTTCTTACTGTGTACGCTTATCGCTTCTGAAGTGTACCCTTGAAAAGGTTTTCATCACGTCACATTTTCCCAACAGTAACTCAGTTCTAATATTTTAATTTTATTATTGAGCACAACAAGTAAATTTTGAAGCATTTGGAGTTTCTTTTCTTCAGTTTTTTTTCCTTGATGGCAGGATCTTCCAGTAAAGTAATGGAAATCTTGTTTTTTAGAGAAGATGAGCTCTTTTTACTTAAAAATATAATATTATGTAAACTGTTCAACATTCAATGTGATTTAGTCTATTAAAAATACCTGAAGGAAAGCGATAACAATATGAGTTACCTGCACTGACAGAGAAAGAATGAGAAAATTTCAAAAAGTGCACTTAATAATATAGGCTTCTGAAAATTTCATCATCATTATAATCTATTACTTCCTTCTATCATCGGTTACATCTTTCAAGACAAGAGCCCTAGTTTTATTCAATCGGACCTTAGACGAGATAACGAAATGGTCTTGGCGAAAAACGGGAAAAGTGAAGCCTTTATATTCTTGTATTGGTGAAGGGATTTACTATAGTGCCTACGTATACGTATTTTATGCTGGAGTTCCGGTCCATTTTGTTTCTATGTCTATGATCCGGACCATATGTCCAAACCATTTTAGCCTATCAGTTTGAACGTAATTTACAATTTTAGGAGTTTCAAGCAAATCACACAGCTCAGGGTTTATTCTTCACCGAAACTCATCAGTGATTTCGAACGTTTCCATAGATAGAGCCTGGGACTCTCCGCATAAATACGTCTAAGCAGTGTTGCCATTCCAAGTTTTGAAATACAGCTAGTTATTTTATTAAAAAAATAATCAGAAAAAAGATAAAAAAATATCATGTGCTTATTTGGGTAAAAAATCTGGGCAATATTTAAAAAATAATAATAAAAACTAAAAAAGCGTTTATAAGAAACAACCGGGAAAATTAAAAAAAATATATCCTAAAATTGTTTTTTATTGAATTAAAACTATGAAAAAAGATGTACATTTACAATTATTAACAACACTCTTGAAAGTTTAAAACGTTTTTTTAAAGCCACATTTTTGTAGCGGACGGAGAAGATATATCAAAAGCCAATAAATCGAATGACTTTAAGTTTGGACAGTATATTTAGAACATATCCACCTATGGGATGCACTACAACCATTTTATAATTTCCAAATTTCAAATTATACAATACAAAAGACTTTATGCCAAAAAGCATAAGTTTTCCTTTGAAATGCCGATACATTTTTATTTATCAATATTTTTCATTAATTGTATTTCATGTGGAGCTGTAAAATTTCAAGTGCAAGTACTAGGGCCAGTACCTGTACATGAAAAATTTTAATTACCTGTACTTGTACAGTACTAGTATTTGGACTTGAACTTAACCAATACCGATTCATTTTTTGTGTTCTAAAGTGAAATCAGTTCGAGTTAAGGAAGTTTCGGGTTAGGGAGTTAAGAAATTATGAAGAAAAATATCCAAGGGAGTACCATATAAAGTGCAGAAATTTCGAGTTAAGGAAAGATTCGAGTAAGAGGAAATTCGAGGAAAAAGAGTTTTTAGTGTGTATTTCAAAGGCAACGAAAATCGTAAAGTAATTAACACTAATTGCCCAAATCTCAGGTAGGTACTTCAGTGCCGAAGGAATTAAAAAATCAGTACTGGTTAAGTACACAAGTACCGGTATTGGTGACTTGATTTTTCCATTACACAGTATTGGTACTTTTATTGGTAATTAACATATTTCAAGTACAGACACTTGTACTCATATTGTACCTATTTCAGCAAAAATGTACTCAAGTACTTTACAGATGTGATTGCAGGCAATAGACGCACTCATACAGAATAATAATATTTTTTGAATTTTTTCTTCTACATAACCAGGACGAGCGGTATCGTGGCTATATTTCTTTAGTAGATAAGCTTTCAAAACATACTATAATTAATATAATTGTGTAGAAAATTGAGTATGCTATTTAAATATTGGTTAATAATTATACAAAGTTTAGAATTAAAATGTTTTTTACTTTTTTCGGAAAAATTTCCCAAAAAAAATTTTTTTTTCGTATGCAGATTATTTAATTTATATATTTTTTAAAACAAGTCTATTAATTTCTAAAAGCTTAATTTTCCTTGCCTTTGTGCTATGTTTCGAAAGAATCTTCTCAAACAAATGAACCCACAATCAAAAAAATAATTTACCTGAATTACGTATGAATACACTAGAATTCCAGAGAAAGCTTTATTTAGTGTATTATAGAATAAAAAAAAATTTGAGGAATCATATCAGATATCGCATTCGTCAACAAAAATATATTTATGGAAAAAAATCCCCTTATTTATTTTTTATTTATAGGTAATCATTTTACGAAATATCGCGAATCTTGAACGTCTCTTATTTTTATCTACGAAACAAAAATTAAATTTTCTCAAAATCAATACCAACCTGCTAGAATAGTAATCCATTTAGGGCTGAACGTGTCTCCTACTCTCCTTTCACCAGAGGTCATGGTGAAACAACCAATACTTGCTCGATGTCAACGGTTCAAGTGTTGTGAAAAGTAAGCAGGAACGGTTTGATGATGCTATAAAGAAGTATAGAACAATTTTTCACGTCCTCACTTCACTTTAGATTGTTTTTCATGCTTTTGCCAGTCTCAAGGGGAATACTGTTCTCTTTTATATTCTGAAGAAGTGGTGTTCACATAGTCACATGATAGCTATTGTAAGATATATATTATCACTTTCCACATGGGATATATCACTTCCTGAGTTCGAGACGTCGTTTGCAATAATTTCATGAGAGTTTTTCCTTAATAAGATGATTCTGCAAAGTAAGGGATCAAAAGATATTATATTAATGCTCCTAATTGCAGATAACAGTACTACTTCGAGGTAAGAACAATTAAACTAATAAAATTTGAAAGACTTTTATTTTTAGTTTATGTTTATCAGGGTTGAAGCAATTTTATTAGTTTTAAGCAAACTTCAAAGACTTGAGCTTATTTTAGTTTTCGAATTCTACCCGTGTTTGATGAAAGACAAAAGTGTGCGGTGTTTAAACTGAAGTCAGCGGCGAATGTTTAATGTTGCAATTGTTTGAAAACTTTTCAAGGTGTAGTTTATAGCTCTTCATTTCTAGATTTATGTTCAGAAATTTCATTATTATAACACGTAAACAAGATATAAGTAATATTAGAAAAGAGAAAACGTTGAACATCATAATTACTGTTTTTGATCATTCAGAGAACAAATAATCCCAATCAAGACATACATCAGAAGTAGGAGAGAGAAATTATCATTATCAGAAATACGGTTGCTCTATTCAAATAATTACAATGATAGGAAATTACAAAACTGCCAAAAGATAAATACAAAAAACTAAGGAGTAAGCAAGAAAAACTGAAAAATTTGCATTATACTTCCAATAAAGCTGGTAATCGATACGTTTTTCTTCCCCTCCAGAGTCAACTTTTTGCCTACAAGAAAAAGGTTAAAGTTGAAAACATTTGCTTCGAAATTCTTTTAACTGGTTTTGGAGGTATTCCCAAGAAAGAACACAAAATCGAAAGACTAAGCCAGAAATGCGTTTAGCTCAATTTCTTTCAGTTTTAATCCATCAATTTAAGCCGATAATGCTTATTTGGCTGTATGTGCAGAGAGTAATCAAGGTTAAAATGTTATTAGGAAAGTCTTACAACTATAAACATTTAATTTTTATAATCCTTTTAAAATTTATTCAGTGTGGAACACGCATGAATTTTGAACAGATTATGATGCCGGAAATACAATAAAAGAAGTGGTGCCACCCCGAGGGGTTTCTCTGCATGACAGCTTACTTTATAATAGAAAAGAAAATTGAAAAACACTTGAATTTGAAAAATGCTACAAATAAAGCAGATTTCAAATCACGAATATTCTAAATGCTTCATAAGTAGGTACATTGTTTGCAGTAAAATTTTACAGGACAGAATATTTATCTAATTAGAAATAATCAACATGTTAGGACTTGCGATTCAGTCAAAAGACACTGAGGGACCAGAAGGGTCCACCCCTTTTTTCCATTTGGGAAATCCTCGCGCGCTTCGCCACGGGAAAAAATTATTTGAATATACAATAGAAATTCCATAATTAAATATTAATAGGAATTTCAATTTGAAATTAACAGTAAACGGACGAAGAAATCATATATATACTATATTACTAGCTATAAATCACAACAATGCAATGGCATTAGGCAGCCTTTTAAAGTAGAATAAAGAAATTAATCCATAATAAATACCAATACATTCAGTTACTTCAACTATTAGTTGCCATTAAAAGATAAGGAAAATAAGCAGAAATTACCGAATTTAGATAATTCTTCAACTGGTATATATTTGTTTAACTATTTGTTTAACATATTGGATTCAAAGGTAGAAACGATGCGCTTCAAACTCTTCTTCACAGGTCAGGGTATCACCCGTGCGCCCCAGAAAAATACTTCTTTGCAGGCCGAGGTATCGCCCACCAGAGTCCCCTCAAATGTCCAAAAAATTACAATGTGTTTTGTTTTTTGCAAAAATTTACAGTTCGTCATAATAGTCCAAACTAGATTATGACACAGCATACATTTTTTTCGGTTTATCATGACGAGCTATGGACTCAGTTTTCTATCGGGCTTTTCTTTGACCAAAATATCCTCTGCTTTAACGGTATTTTAATAATTTATTTTTAACATTGTTGAAAATGTATTCATCTATTGCAAAGAAGAAAATTAATAATAATTTGCAAGATAATGCTTCAACATTTTGATTACATGTTTACTAAAAATAAAATCCTACAGTGAGTCATCTTAATCCATCCCAGCAGGAAATGTTATCACTACTGGAATCAATTTCGCTAAGATGGAGGTACTTACTAATCAGATTTCTACCCCCAAAGCCAGACACAGCTCCAGGTATTCAGGGTAAGGGTATCTTGCCCAGCAATCACTGCGAAGTCTTCACCTCTTTAATAGATTCGTAGAATCAAGGATTTTAAAGCTTTTACAGTCTTACGGACAGAGCTTCCTTGATCCTACCGCCTGCGCCAATTTTTGTTAACTATATTTTTGTTAAAAAAAAACACTTACGGAGCCTTCGGGGTTGGAAACCGCTATCCAGCATTGCCTTCAGTTGGGTAAAAATACTATATTTCACAGATTCCGCAAATTTTTTCCTACTTTTAAAGGAGCATAATCTAGTCAACCAAACAGAACCCCAAACCTACGAAAAATAGTTTTAAATGCATTATAAAAGCTTCCCTTTCAAATTTATTACATCCATACAAAGAGAATTCCTGAGATCTCATGGCTAGGAAAAAAGCTTTTAGAAATTAATAGCATAGTTATCGGAAGCTTGTAGAGAATTTTAAAAATTCTCAAAGGATATAAAACTATTTTTCGACTATCATTGTTTGGCTTCCACTTATAAAGTTTGAAAATTTTGTTCAATTTGAAACCTTATTCTCATTTAGATACCAACAATAAATACCAGAATTTAGATTACTTTGTGGGGCTCATAGTACCGTACCCTTTTTATGCTTTAAAAATTTCATTAGGTTAAGTGAGTTGAATCTTAAAACGTCATCCCTTTCGTGTCAAATATCTTCAATGTAAAATTAGGTGATATTATTTTCTAAGGACAACTGCTGACTCATATCCAAACCATGACATTTTGCTTATGTTCTGCTCCGCTGTTGAGATAATGGAGTCTAAAATAATACCAACGTAGCTGAGAGAATTGATTGTGTTGATAATAAATACTTAGGAAATCTGTCAAACCTATGTTAAAATAAATATCAGTCCTTTTAAGTACTTTTAATAACTCATTGGAACTTTTCATCACGACATTTCACAAATTATTACCGAGGAGTTGTAATGAGCACAGCTCATATTTCCCCAACTGAGGAAAATGATTGAAATAAGCAGGACAATCTCATTTCAAATTGCCACTGACCACAAGACAAAAACGTATGTTATATCGTCGTAGGCAGTTGTCCAAATGTGCGGAATAAGGCGACATTGATTGCTGGAAGATCGCAGAAATTGTAAGCGTTCGAACAAATATTCCGGAGCCTTAACACGAAGTAAATTGAAAAGGAAGGATAAGGCTCTCGACTTAGCTTTTCAAAAGGACACTCGAGACATTTAAGATCTAAAAGCAGGAACATGATCAAATCTGTGGAAACCAAAAATGAATTTAATGTAGTCATTGAAAGCGACGTCGTCAAGCGTAGAAGCACAAGCTCTATCAAGCTTTGGAAATACAAGGCGACCGGAAAGAAAGTACGGTAACAGAAGAATCATTCCAATTTTAAACGCATATAATTTAACAATATCATATCAGCCGAGAGCCATATCTGGCGAAGGCGTCTATAGATTTTGCATATCATGAAGGTTATATGCACGGAACACCTCATTTTTGGATTTATTACTACACCCTTCCAGATTTTACCAGATTCAAGTTCACATGATTACTAATAGACTAGTTTTGAATTCTGTTGAGATTCTCGTAGAGACGAACGAAGCCTTACATCCTTGCTAAACAATAGTGGATCAGGAAATGGATTCTCTGTGATAACTCGGTGAGGAAAAAACAATGGGTTTTTACTGGAGGACTACCAAGAAAAACTGCAAAACCTGATATTCATGGAAGCAATATAATTAATGGTATATTCATGATGTGGTTCACTTTGAACTGCTTAATGTTAGAGAAACCATTATTACGGTCGTTTATTGTCGTCAACTTGACCAATTGGAAGTGACTGTTTCAAAAAAACATTTGATTAACAGAAGAGGTGTTATCCTCCGACAAAATATTGGAAAGTCACATGCCGCAAGGATTATACAATAAAAATTTAGGGAATTAGGATGCGAAGTTCTCCTCCATCTTTCATATTCACCAGATCTTACGCCATCTGATTATTATCTTTTTAGATCCTTGCAGCACTTTCTAATTGGAAAAAAATTCTTATGAATAGCTCAAAAGCGGAATGATTGAGTTTTTTTTTTAATCCAAAACTTAGGATTTTTTAAAGCTGGAATAGAAAGCTGGTAAGCAGATGGGAGAAGGTTATGGAAAACTATGGTGACTATATATAATTGATGAACCCTGCGTCTATACTGGACATTTTTCTTGCCAGATGTAAGAAAATTTCATGGGATACTATAGATAAAAACTTGTAAACTGTCTTCTAAAATTGAAAAATTTTTCGGTATTTCCTGGACCGAAATTTGTTAGGGAATGCCCTAACACCGTCAGGACCAGATTAGGCTGTAGAACGGTATGCCATATTAGGAAGTTCCTGTGAGGCCATCATCAGTTCTTAATATGAAATGTCCTATTAAGAATTTTACAATTGGGCCCCCAATAAGTGCACTAATTATTCTACCCCTTGATAAGGCGTGCCTCTCTAGTCCTAATTTATTTCTTCTCGGGTAACTCTAAAGCAAACCACGAAAATGCCTCATTTCTGTCAAGAAAAATGTCTAGTGCAGATGCAGAGTAAGTGCCACTTCAAAAAGAACTGGATCTATACTTTTACAGAAAAAACAACATTACTTATGGGTACTCCAAATAATTAAATACAATCAAAAATTAGAACATTCGGAAAAAAATAAACAAAAAATAAAAAACAAAAAAACAAAAAAATTTATCGGAAGGTGATTATATCAAAAAAAGGTTAGAACTCAAGAAAAAAACTGAAAAAAGCTACTTTAAAATGGTACTATCAGCTACCACGTCCTCGTCGTTGTTCAAGTGTTATTCCACAAAAATTTTGGCAAATGTACGCTTTGCATTGCATTTATTCAGTACGTCCATGGAATTATGCCTAAAGTCCTCAAATTAAATTTAGTGCAAGCATGCTTACCTTGAGGATTTTGTGTTTGCAGATTTTGCTTTAGGGATTTTGTATTTGGGGATTACGTGGGTAACCTAAGACTATATTAGCAAGTGGAGTGAAGCTTACGCAATATAATACCCAATGGGCTACAACAGATTTGGTGCTCTTTACAATCTGCACTCAAATTGAAATCGAAATTTCGAATTGCACAACCTTTTAATCGGCGTGTGGGCTCTTAGATATTTGAAAAACGAGAACCATGTCTCTCTATCCGTAATATGATGGAACGATTCAACGGAACTCTTATTATTCTTGATTATACAACTGATTCGATTCTTACGAAAGTGATGTTCAAACGAGAGGAGGCATTAAATTTGTATGTCTTAGAAACCTGTCTTCGACTTCTGAGACTACGTCTCCAAGCTACCAAGCTGAAAGATTACCTTGATATATATATATCAGCAAACGGGAGAACTCATATATGAGCCGTTTATTTTGAAAGTGGTTTAAGTCCACTTTTACAATCAGGGCAAAAATTAATTTTAAATGGCTTATTTTACAGTTACATTTCGATTTTTACTGAAATTGAGAAATGTGACTTAAACCACTTTCAAAATAAACGGCTCATATGTAGTTGATCACTAAAATTACTAAAGCTGTAATACGCCTAGAAAGGATCCTCAGAGAATAGACGATGTCTTATATCTATAGAGTGCAGCGGGGATTACAGGGAAGCTCACCAATGCACAAATGCAACAATCAGGGGCGGCTCGTGCATTGCACTACGGAACTGCAACACCCCCAATTTTATGTAATAATATATATAAATATATTCAATTTTATGGGATTGTAAATGACGACAGTAAATGTTAGAAACAAATATAAATAAATATTTTTATATTATTACGAAAAATTGGGGGTGCTGCAGTTCCGCAGTGCCCATACCGCCCCTGGCAGCAATATAACATTCAACAAATAAAATTAAAGAAAAACTGTTGGTGAAAATTGGTGTTGTGATTTTTAAGATCCAACACTAACTACATTTTGTTAATCTAGTAGATATTCAATTGTAAAGCATATTGTTTGGTGGTACTAATTAACACTTACAGAAATGCAGGTCCCGCTCCATGAGGAACATCTTTATTATAATCCCAACATCTGTATCACGGAAAAAAATGTGTTAAAATCGATTTATTCAAACCCGAAATAAAGGATTTGTGTTATAATTTAGATGAAACTAACAAGGATAGAAACCTCAACATTTTTAACAATTTTAGTAATTATAACCGACAATAAGAAGAAATTAGTTTTGTCAACAATTCGGAAGGGTGCCACTCGTTTTAAAAGCTGCATTAAATGGAAATTTCTATCTGGTCTCATTCGAAACCGTAAACGTAGGCTTTGCCAAAACTGCAACTCTTTTTCTATGGTACTCGTGTTCGTGTACAAAAAATTTCATGAATATGCAGTTGGAATATCTGACCTAGAATTTGGCAGACAGTTTGTCGCCGACACAGCACGTCCCTAATAACCGCGGTGTGACCACTCACAAAGGAATATAATCCAAATCTTAAGGCGTTCCGCTCCTTCGAATGGTATACTTCACTTTTCCCGCAACCCGAGAATATTATTGGGCTAGATGTTGCGAAAGGAGGTTTTATAAAGTAATAACAGGAAAGATAAACTAGGTTGCCTCAAGAGATATCCTGTCCCGTGAAAAATCGATAAAATACAGAGGAGGAGACATTTGTTGCTGTAGTTTTAGTAATGCGAAAAATCCTCAGCCAAACACTGCAGCGGAACAGTGCTCCGGGAAGTCAATTGCTACTCCAATCGTTCTTAAGACTCGTGTATATCCGTGACCACAGCAATGCACAAGTTGGAGCCTCCTTTAGCTAATGACCTAAATATGAAACCAAGTCACATTGATTTTCCGCAACCTTTGGCTAAGTTATTAAGGCAATTATGGGTTTTAGAAGGCAGGGTGTTCATAAAACTGGCTTAAACCCCATGAAAATATCTTAAAATAATTGCGGCAAACTTAGCACAGTCGACACCGATTTGATTGTTCTTATCTGCAATGCGGAGGTATTTTTTTAGTTTTTCTGATATCGCACTGGCGTTAAATGCAAAGTTTTGTATTTTGAGCACATATTAACTTTCAAAAACTCTATTCACCTTCACTATTCAATCACTGAAAATTACACAAATATTTATACTAGCTACAAAACTTCTACTGCGAACGAAAAAGGAATCATTTTGAAAAGAAAACTCTCGGAGCCTGACTGCCTTCCGAACTGTTGGTATTTCCGCAACTTTAGTCCACGAGTTATTGAGCAAGACTGAATGAAAAGATTCAAAATGTTTGGAAAATTCTCTGTTCAGTGGTTGTTGTCGCTAATTTTGTGATTTTCTCAATTCGCCGCGTCTCGGTAATTATCGTCCACTTTGCGTTCGTTAGAATCGCACTCCTCAACTCCTTTGACAACAGCATTGTTTTAAAACGGGGAAATATGTAAAGCACTTTTCACGAAAGTGGAAAAAGTGACCCTTCGGCTTTTCTTCTTCTACGGGAAAAACGGAAAAACGCTGTTACGCATGTTGGGGAAATTACAGGGAAATGGTGTCAAAAAGCTGCGGAAAGAAAGCTTTCAATTTGTCTTTGTTGGGAGTTCAATAACCGTAGCTAAACTAAATTCGCTAACAATTTTTATGTTCAAATAATAATTCTCGTTTTTATAATTTCAGGCCAAAGACAAATGTGTATAGGTAACTTATGGTCAGACGTTTTGCTTTTCTACAAATTCCTTTGGACTGGAAAGTGGCACAAACGAAACAGTATCATCATGCGACGCTTTCAGTTAAATTTAATGGGATTTCATACCTCTTAAGTTAACTGTCATTTGATTTTACTTAAATTTAATAAAATGTATTACTGAATAAAATAATTACATAATCCTACAGCCGTCTTAAAATCATGTATTTTCAGCCTTGCCAACACCGGTTGTCCCCCTTAAAGAACCTTTATACATAACAAAATTATTATTACCATAAGAGAGGCCACGAACGATAAATCATTTGAAGAATTAAACAAAATCCTAAATTAAGTGCTGTAAAGTTGACGAGGGAAGTGGAAGAACACTTAAATAAAAAGATTAGTCCAGAAACACTGAGAAACGTTTTGCGAAAACACAATTTTCACGGGCGAGTTACTAACAGAAAACTTTTCATCAGTGAAGTGAACAGAGTGAAGCGATTGGAATATGTAAGAAGTTTCAAAAAAAAGATATAACGCTTTGGAAAGATGTTATCCTTATTGATGAGAGCATATTTAACTTGGATAGGTCGGATGGTGGGCCCTACGTATGGCGGAGAGTGAAGGGAGCGTTTCTGAAAACAACACCATTCCCAAAATAAAGCATAGAATCAAATGTGTAATGTGGTTTGGAGTTGCATGCGTCATTCTGGAGTCGGGAATTTACATATCATCACAGAACTTGCATAAAAGTGTCACAAGTGCTGAGCGTTTTATTATCTGTATCAAGATAACGATCCGAAGCACAAAGTTCTAGATTCTCGTTTGTGGATATTGTCACTGTCCTAAAGTGATGGATGTCCACTCCAGATTTAATCGTAGCATGTGGGATCATCTGGAGCATGTGAAACTTAAAAAGTATACTATAAGGAAGGTACAAGATTTAGAAAGTGTTTTGAAAGAGGAATGGATAAAAGTTGATATATCTTATAGTTCCAAATTGGTCGAATCAATGCCATGACGCATAGAAGCAGCTATTAAGCAATTGCAATATTAGCATATAAAGGAACAGAGGTTTAACTGTTTCGCTGCTACGCAAATTTTTGAACTTGTTCCAGTGGGCCACAAAACAAATTTCATACCCCTATTAAAAACTTTTATAATGGTGAAGAACTGCGAAATATCTTAAAATAACGGTACAATCTTGCCAATAGCACATTTTCCTAAAACACCAAGATTCCAATTTGTCACCTCGAGAAAAACCTAGAATT
>QYTT01093909.1:11148-24351 GCA_006980735.1 Dasypogon diadema | reverse complement strand
GAAGCTATATCAATATATTCTCAGGAAGTTTCAGCAGGGTATTGTTGCTTTACAAAAACAAATACACGATTCTCGGAACTTTTTCCGTTCGAAACAGATACGACGATAGGGCTGATTATTTTTGACGAGGGAAGTGGAAGAACACTTAAATAAAAAGATTAGACCAGAAACACTGAGAAACGTTTTGCGAAAACACAATTTTCACGGGCGAGTTACTAACAGAAAACCCTTCATTAGTGAAGTGAACAGAGTGGAGCGATTGGAATTGGACGTTTCTGAAAATAAACTCATTCCCACAGAAAAGCATAGAATCAAATGTGTAATGTGGTTTGGAGTTGCATGGGTCATTCTGGAGTCAGGAATTTACATATCATCACAGAACTTGCATAAAAGTGTCACAAGTGCTGAGCGTTTTATTATCTGTATCAAGATAACGATCCGAAGCACAAAGTTCTAGATTCTCGTTTGTGGATATTGTCACTGTCCTAAAGTGATGGATGTCCACTCCAGATTTAATCGTAGCATGTGGGATCATCTGGAGCATGTGAAACTTAAAAAGTATACTATAAGGAAAGAACAAGATTTAGAAAGTGTTTTGAAAGAGGAATAGATAAAAGTTGTTCCAAATTGGTCGAATCAATGCCAAGACGCATAGAAGCAGTTATTAAGACCACAAAATATTAAGCAATTGCAATATTAGCATATAAAGGAACAGAATTTCTTAAATTTGCTATGTCCCAGTTTTATTTTGAGCTATTTTTACAGTCTTAAATTTACTCTTTTATTTGGTTTTTAAATATATCGAAATTAATTTGAGTTTCTGAGTATTAGAAGTTTAACCCTTTCGCTGCCACGCGAATTTTTGAACTTGTCTCAGTGGGCCACAAAATAAATTTCATATTAAAAATTTCTATAATAGTAAAGAGCTGCGAAATATATTAAAATAACGGTACAATCTTGTCAATAGCACATTTTCCTTAGTAGTGTTCACCGGTGAGCACCATAGCCCAAATGAAAAGACAAACGTCGGTCTCATGAGACCACTGTGGCACCAAAAGTGTTAAATATTGTTGCATTATATAATATATCGCTTAGTATAAAGAAAATAGCTTTTTTTACATTTATTTTAATACTTTTCAAAGGGGTGTTCCAGTGTTACTTTGTGTCACTGTATGTATGCTGATGATGTTCAGCTGTTCCTGGGTAGGCTTCTTGGATTGCTTAAAGACTGCGTTACAAGTCTTAATTCCGACTTGGATAAATTATATGGAGGGTGTTAATGAATGGTTTATCTCTTAAACCTGTTAGTCTAACTCACATTTAGAAGTGCAGTTTGCCACAAATTAAGTAGCGTATGCTCGCAAAAGGTCAAGGTACCCTTTAACGACTATGTTCGCTGTATCTTTGATCTGCAAATGTTTCACCATATACAAAAACAGTACTTGGCTCATCTATAATTTCCTACTTAAAACTAGTATTAGGTAGCGATAAGCCAGAGTATCTCAGGTAATCCTCTCGATTTCTATTTCTTCACGAAACCACATTATAATACCTAGGTTGAATAAAATCGTTATGGAAAATTCTTTTTCGGTTGAGGCTGCTCGCATTTGGAATAGTCTTCCTTTTCTATTCAGTCGGCATATTCTGTCAATGCATTTAGGAGGCTTATCAAAGCTCATATCCCATAAGGGTTGTATTGGATTAGCGATGTGAACATCAATTTACGAATCTATACGTATGTAGAATGCTCATGTTGATTATAGGGATATTTTTGTTGCAGATTTGAATTTATTTGTATTGTTGTTGGTTGCTTTAGATATTTGAATTAACATATTTTCCCTAGATATTCTCAGTTCCGTTTTAATAACCAGTACATATAAAAGATTAATAAATGTTGTGAACATTATCCATGAAATATTATATTATTATTATTATCAAAAAAAGCAAATCGTTCGACATAGTTAACTTGGGAAAATTGCTGATTATCATTCGCTTTCTCTTATTGCAAAGTCACTGTGTTCTTTATCAATGTTTATGGAGTACATGACTGAACTTTGTGCGCTATTCTACATTGCTACTTGTACTATCTAAATAGGACTGTTTTACCTGTGCTTTTAAACTTTCAGCAACCACTGTATTTCCATCAATCTCCGACATCACTCAGTTCTTAATTAACTCAAAAATGAACCAAATAATAATTTTACAAATGAACTAGATCCAAGAAAGCGAGATGCTACTTCAAAGCAACTGAGCCGCAATGACATCTACAACAAGTAGGTAAAAATGATAAAAGCCTCGATAAGATTCATTGATAAACCCAGCAAATTTTAAAATGCACCAAAGTTAATTCATCCTAAAGTAGGTTTTATGCTGTAGAATTCGTTTCCACTGTACATAGAGCAGAAATTTTTCCCAAGGAACTTAGCTGATCAATACAAACCACTTGTGTGCTAATTGCTGGGACCAAAAGTAAGAAGATACGTCGTCAGTTGAGCTGTCAAAATTTGCCCAGTAAATAAAACTCCTGGGATGGCAGGCACCGACAATGGGTAACTTATCCTAAATGGGAGTAGTAAACCAACGTCTTCATCTAAATTTATATACGAAATTAACTGGAGGATGGACATGGATGCTTCTACACAGAAGCCCTTTGCTTGCAAGGCGGATGGCTGTGGAATGAGTTTTACCAACGAAGATCACCTATCAGTCCATGAAAAGAAGCACGAGATGGTTTTAAATTTAGGACTGGAAAATAAAGGATCAAGTGTTTTTGTTGGTAATTTGTAAACTATATCAAAGTTTCCACTTTACAATCACATTTGTGTTGTAGCTGATCAGACGCCTACGCCCACACGCTTAATTAAAAACTGTGAGGAGGTTGGACTGTTTGACGATTTAAAGCATGTAAATCCCTTTGACGAAACATTTCGTCGGGCAGTGGAATCTAAAGGGAGTTCAGACCAAAACGATGATATGCCAATCGAAAATACAGCTCTAAGTGAAAATCCTCTACTTAGCAGTGAAGATTCCCTTCACACTCCACAGGTTTTCCCGAATGTCGAGGAAAACAGAGGTGAATTTAAAATTGAAAGACAAGAAGTAATCCTCTCAGATAGTATAAATTTCAAAGCGAAAAAAGTCGCTTGCAAAGAGGAGAAGAAAATCACTGAAAAAGTTACAAGAAAACGTAAGCTATCTAGAACAAAATCAGAAAAAGGCGACCGTAGTAAAAAATGTTCAAAAATTGCTTCTGCGGAAAGTAGAAATAAAAAAACGGAGCCTATTACCCGATTGCCCATCATATTGCCAAGCACTATTAGTGTAATTCAACCCCAAGTTATAGCCTTAGGTTTTTCAATGGACGCAGTTGCTTCTTCAAAGAGAATATTACTCCCCAAGCCAGCAGAACCCACAAACCAGCAGAATTCAACGCAGGCACTTCCAGTTAAAGAAAGACTAAAAGTAATTTTAAACGATGCCAAGCGATCCTTATCACAGCAGAATGGTCAGGCAAATTCAAAAACAGACGAAAAGCATATGAAAGAAAACCCCAAACATATATACGATGATGATAGTATGGAGAGAAGACGCGCAGCTGCAATGCGTTACAGACGTAAGGTTAAAAAGGAGCAGGCCGATTTAAGGAAAAAGAACGCTGAATTGATAGCAGAAAATTCAGAATTGAAAGCAATTATAAAACACTTGAAACAGGCACTAATGGCCCACCAGAATTGTGAGATATCCAGAGCTACATCTTTAGGTAGTTTTATATTTTTATGAATTGTACTTATCTTACTATTTGATTGTCTAGGAACAAATATTCAGTTGGACGGTAGTTCTTCCGTACAAATCCAGCCCGCCACAGTTAAATTGGTTATGAATATCCCAAAGTTGGTGATACATCCTGCTGGGAAAGTACCTCTAGCTACAGTGAATTTAGCAAATGCACAAAAGTAAGGGGTTAACTGTAAATAAAGATATTTTATTTATTCAAATGTGAACTCACTTCAATTCTAATAGTTCGTTTCGTTTTTCCCATATACAGTTTGGCTCATAAGTAACGGACCCCTTCCATTTTTTGCAGTTGTCATTTGAACTACGTAATTGTATTTGTTTCAGTTAGCACACTGTTTAAGCAAACAAAACCACTACATACAAGCAAAATAAACTGTGAGGGGTGTTATCGCAGCGTACAATAAAATGTCGATTAAAAGTGTCCAGGTTTAAAACTAAACCTCCAAAAGCAATACCTCTTTTAACGAAACATCATACAACTACTCGCCTCGATTGGGCAACACGATACAAAGATTTCGAAAGAAGTATGCGTTTTAGGCCGGTATATAGCACAAGGACGATACTGGCCTTATTAGATTATCTTCCTTACGTAATTTAACCAATCCATATAAAACCGGAATAGAGGGATTCGCAATCGAAATTCTCTTTGAGAATACTTAACTATTTGTAACGGTTCATTAAATCTTCAATAATTACTTCCTCGCCATAGATTATGAGAAGCAGCTCCAGACAGGAATAGATTCTTATCCGTGGCTTAACGGTTATAGTTATGCACCGGATTCGAGCAGCAAGGCTTGACTCTGGGTGGAGCGGCTACTTGAGCGTTTTGCGATTTCCTTGTACTTTAACCGCCAGTACGTTAGAACAACTTCCTCGACCAAATCCGCGTTATCTTTGCAACTACCGCTTCCGACCCTCCACAGTGTGGATCATCTTTAATTGACTCCCGTTCCCAGCGAAAAAGCTGGGACGAAAATGACAGTGAAGATTCTCCACATACACGATCCATCCGTGTTTTGATCTCCGTCGGCGTTAAACCATCTTTTGTTAAAAATTATTACAGCATGGTGTTAAATTTTTACATTTTTACTATTCTAGGCTAGATCACTTCACTTGTCGAATCACTAATTCAAACTGTTTGAGAGTATTGTCCTAAGGGCTTTTATTCCCTCTTACTTGGTAAAGCCGGAGAGTCGCATATAAAAGGTCAAAAAAGTTTTATTATTACTTGTGTAGTTATTTCAATAAACAATTTGAATTTGAATGTGTTCTATCGTGTCGTTTCCTCTAGGCACTATCTGCATGACGCATCCCCTAGAATTCCAATACTTTCTAAGTTTCCGTCCTAAGGAGTCAGATACCATCTGAATGTTTCTTGCTCCATCCTTTTTCCGGGTCGGCCCGCTCGGCAGTCTAATTTCTTTCTTAGCCTCTCGCCAAGTTGTCAGATTTCCCCACTAATTTCGATATTCTTTTACGCCTCCGCCAACGGCAAAATATGATTCTGGGCCTTGGAACTCCGTAGCCGTCATCTATTTTGCGAAGGAGTCGACTCTTTCGTTTTCTTCGATCCCTGTGTCCTCCAATCCAATCCCCCAAGGCACACTTATTGAGCTTTTGTACACATTTCATCGCCAGTGATGAATTCACCTCTATCCAATCAATGTATCTGAACAGTGCTTGCTTGTCTAGTGCAGTAAGAACTTTTCCTCTTCGCAACTAGCCCTCCTTTAAACGAACCCGAAGCAGCTGGACTTCACCATAAATAGGGCGCCGGCGACATTTCCGCTCCAACACCGTGGTTGAGTTACACAGTAGTGGAGTTTGACATACATAAAATAAGCACCTGTTGTGCATTTAATAACCTATTTCCTTCAGGCTAGTCCTGTGGAAGTCAATTCCAAGAAATCTAAATTAAATTAAATTGGAATATTTAGGATAAGATGAGGGGAAATGTTGTGTGTAGGAGCAAAAATAATACAAATATTTGTTACAATTACAACGGTTCCAGTGATCATTAGCAACTGCAAGAAAATTGGATAAATAAATATCTACCTTATCACAATGTATAAAATGAATACATTAAAATGTTTACTTGAAATTACTGCATTTACGAGATTACACTAACAAGATCCTTCCCACTTCAAGTTTTCGAATGGACTTCGCTCAGAACATACCGCCGTATGCACCCTCACTTTCGGCCTCATGAATGCAGTAGCCGAGTATTGTTAGGTAGATAATGATGTTGCCGATGATCGTAAAATTCGCTGCCAACCATGTTAACTTAAACAAAAACAAAATACTACATCTCTACATCGGTAGGAGAATTTAAGTGCTTTTCCGAATCAAAGTCTTGCTCCTTATCGCAATACTGCAGAGTGTGACGCTGCAAAACGGGCTTAGCCTGCCCAAATTAGTTTGCTTTTTGTTTGTTTGGCAAAAAAAAAAAACGTTGACTTTGTTAACAACATAATTTCATAGCTTTGCTTGAATTCGGGCGAAGCTAGTCGCGTTATAACGTCACCTATTGCTATAGTGAAGATAAAGACGAAGGACTTGGATTCGGGAGCACCTTTGCGGAAAGATACTTACAACTGCACTCCTCGCCAGCACAACTGGCAAGGCAAATGAACTCAGGATGATGCCTGCTGTGAGAAAAAGGGCGAATTCACTGCACGGATTTGTTCCTGTTGGATCCTGATTACGTCTTTTCGCAATAAATATGGGAATCACACACAGCCCGTAAAAAAGGATCATGAAGAAGGGCCAGAACAGCTTCGGTTGGGGTACAACACAAGCCAAAATGATGAAAGCCATTCCCAGGCATGATAAAAATGCCGAGATTAACAAACTAAATAGAATTTAACATCAACAACAGAAGCCCAATGGTCCTATATACTTACACTTTAGTGGCAAATTGCAGGTTGCACGGATCCGAGGGAACGTAAATATAAATATATATTGATTAACATTTGATTTAGTTCATTGTTTATCATAATTTTACCTTTTAACGCTGCCATGACTAATTTCCCACAGTCCAGAGATGACTATAAACTTCGAGTGACACTTGCTTTGTTGTATGCTGGAGTGTAATTCTGTAGTTTCGTTCGTTTTCAATTCCAATTCAATTCTTTATTCAACTCAACTCAAAATTGCTAATTTCTTGTATTTTTGAAATATAAGAATACAGTTTTACATCGGTTTAGTTTTATTAATTCAGCAAGTTTTCTTATTTTTTCAAAATATACTGCTGTCACTACTTTTTTAACTTTGTTTATTACTTAAGGAGGAGTTACAATGGTGTGGCAGCGGTTCAAGTCAAAGCGCACCTTGCAGCAGATCTTGCGTTTGAAGCAGAACTTTCGGAAAACTCAGTTACATTTGTATCCAGTGAAAAAAGTTTTCTAAGACCCATTAAAAACTTGTTGCAAAGTTAAGAATTTGCCAACTTTGAGCTTCAATTTATGCAGCAGCCGCACCTACAGATGCCTATTGAAACGGGCTTCAATCAAAAACTTGTATTTAACTTTTGACAGCTCTAGCTTACGCTGCAGCAGCTGCCGTAGCTGCATTATTGTAATTCTCACATTAGCAGGGTTCATGTTCTGAAATTATGAAGAAGAGGAATGAGAAAGACGATTTGGATTTTGGATTTAAAGTTGTTTACTTCCCGTTAGTAGTTCGGAAATTTGCGATAGTCAAGAATTCTGCACCAAATATGGGTGATTGTTTACAGGTAAGCAAATCTAGATCTATTTAAGAATTGGCTGGAAATATATCTTTGTATTTTAGAATAATGCAATATTTAAAAAGCTGGGGTTCGATAGTTGCAATCAGTGGGTTCTTTACGAGGAATCGTTTCAGAAATTTTTCACATGGTTCGCTGATAATATAACGGACGATAATATACTGAATGACAGTGAAATTCTAGAGTACATTCAATGAAAATCTATTATTGTATACTAACTTAAAGATTTTAGGAAGGAAGAGTTGAAAAAATCATCGCGTTACTACCAGGGAAGTGAGTTGAATGACCGTCTCATCGCACTCAATCGAGAATATCAGGCAATTTTAGATTACACCGATGAAGATATTGAAAACCTTGAAATAGAAATAGGCCAGCTAGCTAGTACAGAGGAAATGTATACAGATTTGAAAAATAAGATGGGGTAGGTGGACGAAAGGATACGCGAAATGATTTCATTTACTGTCTTTTAGGAAAACGAAATCTACGCTAAGCAAAGAAATCCCAGATTTGGAAGTTTCAATTCAAGAATTAGAAAACCGTGAAAAAACTGCTTATTTGGATTGCAGCGAAAAGGCGAAACAGTTGCAGGAGTTACAAAAGCAAAATAAGCAACTGTATGCTGAATTGAACGACTGTTACACAAAGTCTGTAAGTTTATAAGAAATTTTTAATTTATTTGTCGGTAATTGATTTGTTTAATGCCAAATTGTTGGAATGGTCCCGATTGATCTTTTGTATGTACCAAGTTGGAAGGTTTAACATAAAATCGGGGAGAAATTTATGGAGAAACGGGTGTCCAAAGGCTGTGCTTGGAATTTAGATTGGGTTACATCTAATTAGAAAAGTAGAATTTCTAATAAAAGGAGGTCCCTTTGGAGAAATGTTATTGCGTCGAAGGATATAATCTGTAGTTTGTTTTTCATAATGAAATGAGCGAGTTTTGTCCGTCTGTCTGTCTGTTGGTTTGATAAAGGTTACCGTGAAAACAACTGGTCTGTTTTTAACAAAACTACACTGTCTTAAAGGTAGGGTCTCAGAAAGTAACCTGCACTTTGTTTCATCTCATCTCGTTGAGTACAAGCCGAAAAACAGCCCTTTACAAATATTGTCATTAATAATTTGCGGCATGGATCGCCGCTACTATTGAGTTCATAATACCTTCCTGGCTACATACCAAGCATTCATGTTACCATGGATTTATTTCACCAAAAAATTTGCAACTTTTCACTTTACAGCTTTCATAACAAACTATACATAGGGGAACCGCAGCTTGTATTTGAAAATTCGCATCAATACCCAGAATTTAGTGATAAGTGTACTTAGCAAATGGACAAATATATTTTCCCGTTAGACTGTGTTTGGTGTGCAAAAGAAGAGAATGTGATTTATTACAACCAAACAACAAAATTTTAGTTTCGCCGAAAATTGCGTTTGAGAAAATATTTTATATTTATTTTATATTTGACTGGTGCGGTAAATTAATCTCTATACCCATCCCTGGGCATAATAATAGTTTATGAGTTATTTAGGAGGTTTTCGGTAAATTTTATTTGACATATTAAGGAATGCATCGGGACACAATGACGAACGTTTATCGGGGCATAGTGGCGAAATATTTAGAGAGCGTCTACAATCAGATGCTAAGCAAAGGCGTATGAAAAAATATTCAAATACTTGCTGAGTACGCACGAAAACCATCGCTAAGGAAACTTGCATCCATAAAGAATCAGTTGCGTCAACTTCAATAGCTCTCCGCTCATCTAAAAGTTCCTATAAGCAACCGTGAATAAGGTTAATTTATAATTATTGATTAATTAAAAATTCAAAAAAATATATGCTTTTTATTTGTAATTAAGTATGATTCGTCATTATGTTGGGTACTTCGTTATTGCCCCATATGTGGGCATAATGACGAACTAGTCAACATTTTACTTGACGCAATGGCACGCTTTACTGAATTAACCGATAATAAGCATTTACATAACACTTTGTATTCGATATATCCTTCCTAGATGTTGGGACATTTAAAGCTTTAAAATATGATCTCTGCAATTAAGGAAAAATTAGGAAAAAAAGTTCATCATTATGACCTATTAATAAAATTGAAAATTGGAGTGTCTAATGGTGATTTCGCAAAAAAGCCTATATCTAGATCTGTCCACTACTATATAGGATAGCAACAGAAAAACAACTGTTTTTATCATTTTTTCAATCTATCTGTTTGTCCGGGATATACTCAAAAGCGGTTGAAATTCGTTTATGTAAATTGTTTACTTCCATTTCTCATTGCTGATAATAATAGTTTTGTCGATTTGTGCGTTTGACTGGGCTCTATAGTAATCTATATAGACAATGAGAGCAGTTAAAAAACTGATTTTTATGAAAATTTTGAGTTTGAAAAATTAATAAAAAAAATGAACGCGGCATAGAATTAAAAAAATCCTATTCTACATCCTAGATAATATTGTAAATAAAATGTGGTACGAATTTCATCAAAATTGGTTGAGTAGATCTCGAAATATTAATTAATTAATTTAAATTTGTTTTTGTTTATATAATTACTCAGTTTTATGACTTTTTGCATTTAGCAATCTCCACCGCTGTTCATTCATCAGTTGTCCTTGGATCAATACTTCACTAAATGTGATTCCTTTCTGCAGTACTTAACACTCTATATGCAACAAAATTTCAAAATCCAGGTAGAATTGGTGGTCTTCAACTGTATAACATTTGAAATGTGTTTAAATTTTAGAATTATTATGATAGCGGTGAAGATCTTATGAGTCCAGACGAGACACCTGAAACTTTGGAAAATCTTAGGCAAAGGTTTGATGAACTTTTATGAAATCTAGTATAATTCATTTATTGCTTTCTTAAGGATTTATAAATCAAAGAAAAAATTCGTTAATGCTAAAATGCATACATATGCGATACAGCGAATGACTGATGAACTGGATGTTAATCGAGTGCATATTGCGACCATTGCGCAACTCAAGTATGAAAATGTGTCCATGTTGTATTCTTAATGAAAAATCATTTTTAGGAAAGAAATCCGAGATTTAGAAATTGTCAATAAACACAATGACATTATCCAAGAAACTCTGATGCACGATGTCAAGGTGCATTTAAAGCAGATCGCTGAGCAGCAGGTTGAGCTCGTCCTATACGAAAATTCGAAGCATAAATTGGAACGCGGTACCCAACGACTGGAAGATGTAAAGTTTCTTTCGAAAATAGTGTCAGATGCTTTGTCAAATGCTGAATTGATTTGGATTCTAATGCAGTTAGACTTAGAAAAGGCGAACAATAAAATTGATGAATCCGAACAATTGAATCAAGAAAGCCAGAGGGTTATAAAGCGAATAGAAGAAATGCGACAGCTACGAGCGTTTTCGCTGAATTCTATGTGTGAACTAATGATTGGAAGAATTTCGGATATTTTGTTAAAAGAAACGGACTCAACTCGACCTATATCCGTGAAAACCTGTCTTTATGAATACGAAAAGTTTTGTAGGCTGTCCAATTACACTTTAAAGGGAGTTTCTAGTAAAAAGTTATACGCCCAAGTTCTGAAATCATTGAATGAATTGTAAGCAATGAAAAGTAATTAAGCAATTAATTTAAATAATAAACA
This sequence comes from Dasypogon diadema, assembly GCA_006980735.1. Classification (NCBI taxonomy): domain Eukaryota; kingdom Metazoa; phylum Arthropoda; class Insecta; order Diptera; family Asilidae; genus Dasypogon; species Dasypogon diadema. The sequence goes on along the minus strand of QYTT01093909.1, from coordinate 13,174 downwards.
AATTGTTGTTTTTTTATAGGAGTCATATAGAAATGCTTTTATTACCGTACGTTTATGATAGTCCAGTCAAGTGTCCTATATTTGAAAATTCCACTTTTTTGGAGCCAATTTTCAACTGCAAAATGAATCAACAGAAAATAGAGAAGAAAATAAGACATCTGAGGGCTGAATTTCATGAGAATATATCGGAGAGAATGGTTAGTAAGTGCGAAGAATTTGGTATTTGATGAAATATGTTTTTTTTTATAGAATTCAGAGAGGCTATGGAGATTTCGTCAAGTTCTTTGGATGTGGTTTCTAACAGAACCTAAAAAAGTGTTGAGTGCCATGGAAGAGGTGCGAAGAGCAGCTTCTAAAATTCCTTCCGTTGGCATAAAGACCTTAGGTGGAATTAAGAGGAAATGAATCGAAGCGGTTTTTCTTAGTATATTTTATTTTTTAACACGTTGTCTGCCGTGCCGGTCACCGTTGACTGGCACTTAAAAAGCTCTCTCATGATGAAGACATTTTAACACGGAATTCTCTCACGAAAACTTCTATGGTAACTGTGGCATGGAACAAATATTTCTTAACTTTTCAATATGGGGTTAAATACAATTTTTCTTATTACACATGAATAAAAAGTGGTTTGTATAGAACTAGTAAAGTATGTGAAGTTTTATTTGGGGTTGTATTTTTATTCTCTTGATTTGCGCGGTAAATTGGTATCATATGAATCAAAATCAACATCAGCATTTGCTTAGGAAAAGAAATGAACAAAATTTTTGTATCACTCACATGGTAATTATTCAATGAATCCGCCGTTGGCGGCGATTTTTGGGTGGGATATGTTGCAAATTTTGTTGAACTGGAACTTTCTAACATCGACGCATCGTAAGACGCATTTAATCGATTAATTTTAGTTCTCAGTTAATCGATTTTGTTAATTAATTGGTGAATCGATTAATTTTAATTTTCAGTTAATTGAGATGCTCGATTAATTAATTTAACTTTTCAGCTAATTATCAATGCCAATTAATTGACCAAATAATTAATTTGATTTTGGAATTAACTGATATTACCGATTAATTGATTAATGTTACTAGTTGACATAATGTGAGCTTCAAATGTATACTCCAGAGTACTGCATCAGATATTTTAAATTTTCTTAGATACCTGTGAATCTGATCTGATAACACAAGTACGGGAATATTTTTGTACTTGCATCTGCAGTAGTTAGGTAATGAGGTTAGCAACAGGTGCAAGTAAAATATTGCTGTAAATGCGTATTTTTCATTATCAGCGTACAGTGTATAGTACAGGGGTCATAGCAAAGAGTTAATCTTTATTGTTAAAAGTTATCTTGGGAACTTTAATATTTAATGCAGTCATTTTTCGCTTCCAGGACGAGGAAGGTCCTTTTCAAGAAAAAAAAAAGAACAAGGAGGCGAAAAATGACTATATATGTACTATGCATTTTGCCTTTTTTACAAATGGAAATAGTTCTCTAATCCGCTCCTGTAGTTTAGATTATGAAAACAAATGAAAAGCCCCCAGACTCGAAACACGCTCAATATAAATAAAGAGTAAGGAGGTGTGTTAAAAAATACAATTCAAAGGCAAGAGGACTGATATCTCGAGAACTGGATAAAATATTAGTACGCGTGTGGTCTCAAATGAAACGAGGAGATGCAACCAGCAAATATTACACAAGTATCCCCAAAACGATTGGTCTTACAAAAAATTAATTAAATAATTAATAATTTTTCTAGCAAATTTCATAAGCTCCAAATCATCTCCGAATCATTGTTGTAAAAAAATCAATGTTTTGCAAGATATTAGCAGAAAGATTGCTTTTTGCCCCCCTTCCCCTACAGCTCCTATAACAAATTTTGCTTATGGGGTATTGATGGGGACTGTAAAAACGTTGTGTACAATAGCATTACCTTGCTGTATGCAAGAATCCAGCGAGGTGGGAATTTTCCGGCAGGTTGGCCGTTCCTTAGTCTAATTGGACTGGGCTGATAATTCTTTTGCTATTTCAAAG
>QYTT01093909.1:0-11128 GCA_006980735.1 Dasypogon diadema | reverse complement strand
AAGCCCCCAGACTCGAAACACGCTTAATATAAATAAAGAGTAAGGAGGTGTGTTAAAAAATGCAATTCAAAGGCAAGAGGACTGATATCTCGAGAACTGGATAAAATATTAGTACGCGTGTGGTCTCAAATGAAACGAGGAGATGATTTCTACACGATGCTAAAATAAAATGCAGTGGCTGCAGGGCGAAGGGGTATTCACAAACTCAGTTGAAAGATGAAAGGGCTGATATGTCGGGAACTAGACAAGATATTAGCACGTGTGTGGTCTTAAATGAAAGGAGGAGATGACCTCCACACGATACTACAATAAAATGAAGTAGTTGCAGGCTGAGGGGTGTTTGAAAATGCAATTGAGAGGGAAGGAGGCCGATTCCTCAGGAATCTGATAAGATATTTCATGTTAATATTTAGTTACCTACCTTTTCTGTTGCAATTGTACATTAAGCAATTTTCTCCTCTGAAAAATATGTAAGTTCCCAACAAATATCTCGGATTACGAACTCAACATCGACACATTTCCAGTGATAGTACAATTCTGTACCGCTGAGGTTAACAGTCGTAAATCCATTTGTGCAGCTTAGGTTGTGGAAATACAAATGTCTACCTGAATTAAAAAGTAGAGATACTGTTAATTCTATGTCCTAAATATAGGCAACCAGCAAATATTACACAAGTATCCCCAAAACGATTGGTCTTACAAAAAATTAATTAAATAATTAATAATTTTTCTAGCAAATTTCATAAGCTCCAAATCATCTCCGAATCATTGTTGTAAAAAAATCAATGTTTTGCAAGATATTAGCAGAAAGATTGCTTTTTGCCCCCCTTCCCCTACAGCTCCTATAACAAATTTTGCTTATGGGGTATTGATGGGGACTGTAAAAACGTTGTGTACAATAGCATTACCTTGCTGTATGCAAGAATCCAGCGAGGTGGGAATTTTCCGGCAGGTTGGCCGTTCCTTAGTCTAATTGGACTGGGCTGATAATTCTTTTGCTATTTCAAAGTAGAACCTAAGCTTTATGGGCTGAAGAAACAAGTAAAGATTCAATCATCAGACCAAGATTGTTGTCAATTTAATTTCTTTTTAAACAAGGAACATTAAATTTAAGATTTGTTTATATTAAAATATTATTCAAATTTTATTTTCATTATGAAAGCTCTCAGTGGATAAGTAATAATTATATATTTTTTGCCTTTAACGTTAAGCCGCAAGATTAGGTAGGTTTTTGTTTAGAATACTTGCATAGATGATACTGGTTAATTTTACGCTTTAGCTGCAGTAAAAGATAGGGAGTGGATTCTCTGTGTTGTTGAGTATAAGGTAGACAATACAACAATCGACATGGTGAATTATTAAGTAGTTGTTCGCGCTCGCTTTCCCAAATCTTCCTCCTGTCTCTTTTCTTAAATTTCTGCATCTAGGTTTGGTGAGAGTAAGCCCTTGAGGTTGGAACGCAAATTCCAAGCGACAGGATACCATTGGTAGCGGCTGAGGGAAGTCACCAAGACCAGACTTCCATTAACATCGACGGTAAGAGAGTGTCACAGCTGCTGCTAGAGCTTTCTTCTTATCCTTTGCCTTTATCTTCCCCCTCTCCCTTCTTGTAATTTCCTTTTCCTCCTCCATATTCTTCTCCTTCGGCACGATCTTCTTTTTTTTTGTTTATGGGCCTCGGAGGCGGAGACGGCCCTTTCTTTCGAAACTCATCCCACCCTCAAACGTATCGGCCGTTAAATGTTTCTCTGAACGCTGAGAAAAATACCTGGGATTAGGGTGAGGTTATATGGGATTCTTTTGGGAGTAAGGGTCATTTCGGGCTTGTGTATCCTTTCATGGAATCGGCTGCACTGGTTCAGTTTGGAGCTCGCTTAAATTTCGGCTCTGATCCTGGGTGACGGTCCCAATGGATGTGTAATTCTCCCACCCATAACACAATTTTTATCATGTTTTAATTTAGTCTCACTATAGCCCAGCGAAGCGAAAATTTCACTGTTACTTTTGCAAAATGTCAATTTCAGCAGTGATTGCGGTTTCAAAAAATAATGTCAGCCTCTTCTGAAATTCATTTTTCATTCATCAAACCCTAATTCATTTATTTAGTCAAAGTTTATTGTGAGTATGTCCTTCAACTTCATGTACATTACTCCAACTTAAAATTCCATAGAAATACTTCCCACGTCACAGTTTCAGGAGAAATTTCCAATAAAAGGGTCTTTTAAAGTGTAAAACGCTGATTCTCTTTAAATTAAAGACGTTAAAGGTGAAGCTCGAAGGCTACAATAGGAAGTGCGTGCAGTTCCCTCCCCAACAGATACATTTATCCTTTCGACAATTCCATCCACCGTGCATATATCTTAAGTGAAAAGAGCAATCAACAAGTAGGAGCTATTTCATCCCCCTAAGTAATGTAGAGGTAACATTCCTTTAGTCATGTTTGGTATGAAACCATCGCTGTATCCAATGTATAACACTCCCTCGTTCAAGAAGCCCTGCGCATATCCTACCTTACGTCAAATGTATATACCGTGGTAAGCCGTCTTGTTTACATCCGTATATTGTCCAAGCAGAGTCAAGTTCAACAGAGCTGTCTGCCAGATATCACTTTCAGTGGAGTGTAGTCGATAGCCAGTAATAGCAGAACATACGTCCTGTGATGGGATGTACACCAGCTCCTTAATGGCATTCAGGACAATGTAAAACGGCAGATAGAGATGTGATGGCAGAGATAAAGCAGCGATAGTGATGAGACCCATTCCGATGGTGCGCTGTTCCAAGACCCCATTGTCGAAGGTTTAAAAGCAACTGATTTGTGAGAAGGAATCTGATTTTGCAATCAGCAGTCCAACAGGACTACCAGCTGTGGTTCTAGCAACAGGACGGTTCAATCCTGTATAATAATTTTGACTTTAAAGAAGTGCTTAGTGAGCTATCAAAGGAGTCAAGTGGTTAAGTGAGTTGTGACTTTGTGAAGACATTGAGGACGTGGGTCCAGATATTGTGGACAGTTCTGAAAGATTTTTCAAGTGCGGTCAAAGTGAGGATAATAGCATTCGTGTGGTTCTTGTGAGAACCTTTTGGAGTTCAAAGATTGGATCAACTATACTCAATTGGGTAAATAATAGGTTTAGGGTGTAATCTTCCATAATCCCATATCTGTTCTGTCCGCACTTTAATGTTTTATTTGTGTTTATAATTAATTACTCTTATTTTGTTGCAATTAATACGGAAATTAGGAGAAAAAATTATTGAATCTTTACTCTCGTAAAGGGGAAAGAACTTTCTCACACAAGAGATTCCAAGTGTTCCCGAACGGCCTTTTGGGACAGAGTAATTACGGATAATATTTATTTGATTATTTAATGGGCTCTTTCTAATGGCCTGCTGTAGGGGTTTCTTTCAAGATAGGACCAAGTTTTGGGTTGTAGTATGGACTATTCATTGTCATTTAGTAGATTGAAAAATTATATATGTCGGCTCTTTTGAACTTTGAGATTATAAAAATCACAGAAGTTTTTTGAAAGGAGCACAACTTTAAAAATAGAAGTCATATGTAAAGAGATAATTTTAACACACATTTTTTACTTATAACTTATTATTATTACTTATAAATCAAGAAAATAATTCCACCAAAGGATGAAATCTGCAAATTAAGTTAAGCTATAAGTTAACTGGTATTGAGTTGCGAGAAAATGTCTGTTAGCAATAATCATTTCCACTTTGAAAAAACTTTTAATGTTATTTATTTCTTTACAGTACAAAACAATACTGTAACAAGATTTCTATACATATTATAATATTTTCAGTGACGGATAGAGAGATTGGTACGGCAAGGGGAGCCCCAATTATACTCAATTTTCCACTTTCTTGACATTGGAGTTTCATGACTTTTAAATGGAGGGTGGTAGGAAGATGGTTGAGCATTTAGTACAAAGTACTTACTATTACCAATTATTCGGCAACTTTGCTATTTCAGTCGGGCACAGCAACAAAATTATAACAACAATACATACAATTACGCCAATAACAATTGGTGTCAAATAATAAAATTCACCCTGTACATATTTAATATCGAGGGCTTATGGTGAAGACCCCCCATCGCATAAAAAATTGTTTTGAAAAATTTTATGCCAGAATGATGTAATTTTCATTTGTCTTCCTTTTAATGAAAAATTGCCAAAAATGTTGGATAGAGGACTTTCACCATAAGCCCTCGATATATGTGTGGTTTTGCATAAATTCTTTTCCCACTGTGCAAAAATATTTCATATCTTGGTTGAAAAACTTGTTAAATGCATGCATATACCACACATATTGAGAGAATTTCGTGCAATATCGAGTACGAAGTAATGAGTATTAAGAAAGAGTATTAAGCTAAAATGTAACCAGTATTCACGAGTACCCAAAAGCAAATAAATCACAAAGTTAAGAAGGAAGTAAGGGGTTTTTAGTAAAGATGCCACATCTGTTTTTGAAAGTATATTAGAAAACTTTTGAACGTATTGAAAATAATGTTGTTTAAATTTGCTCTTCAGCTTTGTGTGGTAGACCACATACGAAGATCTCATTTTATACAAACAGTTAGTGATGTACGAGGTTCGGCATTTACCAATGGTAGAAATTTTCTACTGGCAAGTCAAATTACAACATTTCTAAAAAAATACATGAGTTTGTCACCTTCGGCTATGATCCTTAATTTGTTCATTAAACCAACGATTCTTTTTATTATATCAATTCAAAAGGAACGATTAGTTATTGAAACTGTATTTGCTGCATAAGTAACAAGGCTCCATTCATTCATTGCATGTATCAATATGATAACCTATGATAATTCTGATAGTGGTCTTCCTACCTTTAACTACAAGAAAAAGTTTAAAATTTTACCCGTGGTAGAAAATCTGATTATATTGGAAAACTTGTGATTTGTTTGAAAATTTCTTTTTAAGCCAATGGAATGTTTTCCTTTATCCAAAAGAATCAAATTATAATCTCAAAAGAGAAAATACAAGAAAAATCAAGTGGGTGTGGATGTTTGTGGAATAAGCTTACTCATAAGGAGTGCTCTTTATTTCTCAAGAGAATTAGACTGGCAATTTCCTTACCCCATATAAATCATTTCCTACAGGATTAGGATTTAGAAGGATCTGAACTTGGAGAAGAAGGATTGGATATTTGTGGGAATATCACAAAACTTTGAAAGAACTTGAGCCTGCGGATGATGTTTACATTTTAATAAATAAACAGCTTTCATTTGCTTTCATCATTAGCAGGTGAAATATTAAGCAGTGGTCGAAGAGGAAGTTTATATAATAGTTTCTTGCATAACATTTAAAAGTGGACAGCTAAAAGCATTATTTATAAAAAAAATGCGAATTTAAGCTTCCAGTGTAGGTTATTTAGGGGAAACTATAACTATCCAACATATAGTAGATTGTAATAGCCCAAAATTTTGTCGAGAAATTAAACTGAAACTTCTTCAGTGCGATTTTGATTATTTTGCATGATGTGTTTCAAAATGCCGAAGGACTTGCTCCGCAGTATTTGAAAGAAATTCTTGAAGTTAAGTGCTGCAAAGTTATTTTTGTCACAAGCATCAGGGATCTTGGCTTTTTGGACAGCATTGAAGCCTCAGGTTATCATTCCTCGATATTATTAAAAGGTTACCTAAATCGCTTTTTACATAAATTCATTAGAGTTAGAACTTTTCCGAATTGCGAGCCCATAATGCAACGATAGCTTCTCAAGTACAGCAGTAGTAGTCAATTTTCCTTTTCCGTTTAGTCTACTTCCCGTTTATATGTATATTTTTGTTGTTGCGAATAATGCGAATATTAATATACAGGGTATCCGGTAACTAATCGATATATGGTATCCTTGATGTGTCCTTTTGTTAGGAAACCCCCTCCCTAAAATCACTCTCTACCCCTCAAATTGGGTCCAAAGAATTTATGTGCTCTATAAAATCCTTATAAATCCTCATAAGCCCATCACAGTATAACGATCAAGGATTTGTTTGAATGTGGCTTTGTAAGGGTACCTTACTTGTCCCAATGCAATTCAAGGTCAAAATTGAAGAATGCGAATTTTGTAGTCAATGTGCATTTTTGGTCAAAATTGATCGTAAAATTTGTTTTTGTAAGTTTTTGAATTTCCGTTATCAATGCAATTTATGTATTTAATGTCGTATAGTTCTTATAACGACGAAAAATCTCAAATACAGCATCTGGCTTCCATTTTTTTCAGATAAGCCGACGTGGTTTGCAGCACACCCTACTTTGTGCTCTTGGGCCCATTTTTTACACTCTTATGTGGCCTTAGAATCTCTACAATATAATTTGTTATGCATGCAAGAGTATCAATTTATGTAGATCGTGCACCGAGAATCCTGGAGATATACGTAACCATATCAAAGATATCTACAACCAAATCAAAACCAGCATCAACTTTAAGTTGTCAAGTTTGCAGTAAAACAGCTCGAGTTAGACATGGAACAATGGACTCTGATGTCTATGCTCAGTTAATTCATCAAATCGATTAGTGCAGCATTAAATCCATTCATTTAATATTCAATTGGAATTTATAACTTTTCATGAAAAATATGCCAAGTTGTAAAAGTTTTACTACTGGGGTGACATACGCGTGCTCCTTTTAATACTCTGATGTCGTGTGCACCATTTTTCCTATCTAAGCAGTGTCACAGTGCTATATTGGCCTCGTTTAGAATATCCCTTATTTTATACTTTTACCCTACGCCCACAAATAAGGCAAATAAGGTAGAGATTTATCTGGGGCCCTTGAGCAAGATGCCATCCTTTCTCCCGCACTTTGTCTGAGATTCTTCACCAGAAGAAAACTTATTTGAGGTCCTCGACTGAAATCAAGAGTTTTCCTGGGTCTTCGACCAAAACATTTCTCATACCTCTTTCGGGTATACACGCTATGGGGGTATCCGGAGTATCTGGCTTGTATTACTTGCAATTAACAAGACTTGGGGACCCAGATGAGTTCATTTATTTTTTGCCTTTCCTTAATAATTTGTAGGGTTTTTTTTCTTATAATAAAGTATCAAAATTATCAACCGTTTGTGTTTCTCTTCAGAATTTGTATTTTACAATTTTCTTTAGTTAATGTCGTATAGTTCTTATGACGACGAAGCATCTCAAATATAGCATCTGCTTCAATTTTTTGCTTGCTTCTGCAAAGTCAGATGTCATATTTTTCAAATCATTCAAGATCTAAAAAGCTTTTAATCCAACAAAGACAATAAAATACAAAACTTTCCTACTTGAAGTAGCAGAACTCCGAATAAGTGATACAGATGAGATAGTAACCGTTGCTACTGCTAGTGCACTTTAATAATCAGAGCCATCTAGCTTTCTAGACCAGGTAGAAGAACTAGGTACATTAAAAAAATCTTCTGTATATCTATCAGGTAATATGAAAAACTATATTTCGGAACAGATTATTTCTTTAAACGCAAGAAAGGACGGAATAGAGCAGTTTTATGATATGACATGGAAAGGTACCACAAAAAATTGACCCAAATTTCTCATTGTCAGTGGTAAGCAGAAATGGTGTTCATCTTTTGAGCCGTTCCAAGGTGTTAATTTATGCTGACAACATGAAGATTTTTTCCTTTTTCAATAATATCAGTGACTGCGCTTCTCTTCAGGAAGACTTACATATTTTTTACTCTTGGTGTAGGTACAATGATTTGAAGCTCGACATAAATAAATGTGAGGTCATTTCTTTAGGAAGCGCGACTTTATTACTTTTGACTACACAATTGCTACAAACAATATTACTCGCGTCCGACCTGTTAATGACGTCGGCGTGAGGCTTGATTCCAAACTTTATTTTTATTTTCCACATTTATTATCCTACTTCTAGGGGTAATTCCATGTTGGGCTCCATTAAATGCTGGTCCAAGGAGTTCTGTGATCTTCAGCTTTCCTTAACATTATATAATTGGTTCGTCCGACCACTCCTTGAATACGTATCCTAAGTATGGAATCCTTCCTATATTGTTCACATTGGTCGTATTGTGTCATGTTTAGCGCAGATTCGTTAGATTTGTACTTAGAGATCTTCCTTGGTCTAGGACACTATGATTCTTCCACCCAACGATCTTCTTAGCACGACCTCCTTGGAAAGGCGACGTAATGTTGCCAATATAGTTTTTATCCACCAGCTCTTGAACTCCACTGCCAACTCTTCGGAGCTTCATGGCAGGGTGTTCTACAGAACTAATAGTCGCAGCTTGGGGTGGGTCCCATTTTTGCATATCAATTTCTCTAGAACTAACTATGGTAAGTATGTGCTTACCATGTGTGCATTAATCGAATGTATGCTGCAGTCAACTGCGTAGCGAAGCACTTTGATTCGGATGTATCCAAGAGTGTGTTAAAAAGTTGTCTTTTCCTGTTAAAAGGTTAACGTTACGTTACTAACTATGTTATTTTCCCTTTTCCTTTTTCCCTGCGTGGAGTCATGAAAGGGCGGGAGAGTTTTAGCTTGATTTATAATTTTGATCTGGCGGATCTCATGTGAGAGTTTTTTAAAATTCATCACTCGTAAATGGCTGAGCATCTCTCATCAAATTCATTATTTTATATTTATTTTAGAAAATTGTCTGCTAAGGTGGTGAGTAAATGAGAATTTTTCTTATCAGCACAGAGTAGATATTGAACGTAGTTTTTTCGTATATCCCTTTTTATTGATCTAAGTACTTAGTTCTGTTTCATTTACTGATTGCAATCATGCACGAAAATCACATAAACTAAGAAAAACCTTGTAGTGTTCTTTGGCCGCACTAAGAATTGATATGTTTAATAAAAGCCACTTTCCTTTTGCACTAGACTTTTATTTGCTTAACACTACGGCTTACTACACTACTGACTTCCTACTCTACTGACTTCCTACTCTAGACTAATTTCTCATTCTCTTGTCTGTAATACAGTGATCTTAAATACAGTGGCTTACAAAACTTGCGTGCCACTACATTACTCCCCCTCCAGCGAAACGTTGTTGTGGAATGATAGAGAAAATCATGTAATTTATCTGAATGATATTGATTTGCTTGATTGATTCAGGCTTTGGTCGAAATCAGTGCGATTAACGTGTGCAGGTTTTAGCCTATCTATTGAAATGGATTGGTTTTTCCCGTTATTATCTACGACGAAATGTTTTCTAAGCCTACGCTTGACTCTGTAGGGGCCTTCGTAAGGTGGACAAAGTCCCGGTTTGACTTTATCAATTCTTATGAAGACAAAATCGCATTTATCGAGGGATTTGGGAACATACGTGTTGCTTTGTGTTTGCGCTCGCGGTTCAACTGGTTTTAGTAGTCGTATATTATCTTTTAGTTGCGTCACGAAGTGGGTAGGGTCTATGACATTAAAGTCTGATTTTGGGCAATAGTGTTCTGCTGGTAACTTTAAACTTTGTCCGTATACCAGTTCTGCTGGGGAGCATTGCAGGTCTTCTTTTACCGTAGTTCTGATTCCCAAAAGTACAAACGGCAATTCATCGGACCAATTGATAGAGTTACCTCTTGCCATGATTGAAGCTTTGAGTTGTCGGTGCATGCGTTCGACCATACCGTTCGCCTGCGGGTGATAGGCCGTTGTTCGAATCCTATTGGAGCCTAGGATTGTGGTTATTGCTTTGAAAAACTTCGACTCAAATTGAGTTCCTTGGTCGGTCGTAATTGTGAGCGGAACTCCGAAACGACAAATGTACTCTTTTACGAAGGTTGACGCTATTGATTGGGTTGTCATGTCTGGTATGGGGTATGCCTCAGGCCATCTAGTAAATCTGTCGATGACTGTTAAAATGTACGAATATCCTTTAGATTGTGGTAGCGGTCCTATAATGTCTATGTGTATGTGTTCGAATCTTGTTGATGGTAGTTTGAAATCTCCGATCTCTGTCCGAGTGTGTCGGTGTACCTTTGCTTTCTGGCAAGGTATGCATGTCCTTGCCCAGTTGTTTATATCTTTGTTCATATTCGGCCAGAAATATCGGGATTTTATTGTTTTACGAGTTGCCTTTATGCCGGGATGTGATAGGTTGTGAAATTCGTTGAAGATAACCCGCCGAAGTTCGCTTGGCACATATGGGCGCGTTGTGCCGCTGCTGGTCTCACACCAAAGTTGCTCGTTTGAAACAGGAACCTTGATGATTTCTAACTTGTACTTTGTTTGCGGGTTTGTTTTGTGGTTGATCAACGATTGAATCTCTTCGTCGGTCTTCTGTAGTTCTACTAGTGTTTTTATGTCCACTGTCTGTTTGGTCGCCGTTGAGATTTCGGTAACTGTCGTGCGGGAGAGGTAGTCGGCTACAATGTTGTCCTTACCTTTCACGTGCCGTATATCGGACGTAAATTGAGAAATGAAATCGAGATGACGGGCTTGACGTGGAGGTCTCTCTGATTTCACCGAAAGAGCTGTTGTCAGGGGTTTGTGGTCAGTGAAGATAGTAAAATCTCGACCTTCTACAAAGTAACGGAAATGTTTGATCGCTAGGTAAATTCCTAATAATTCCCTGTCGAATGTAGAGTACTTGGCTTCGGCTTGAGACAATTTTTTTGAATAAAAGGCCAGTGGCTCCCAATTACCGTTGTTGAATTGCTGTAATACGGCGCCTATAGCCGCGTCGGAAGCATCCGTGGTTATACTGTATGTAGTATTTTCAATTGGATGAGCCAGAAGAGTTGCGTTGGCTAGAGCTTCTTTTATTTCGCTAAAAGCGTCGCTGCATTCTTGCGTCCACTCAATTTTATTCTTTGAGTTCTTAGAGTGTTGTCTATTGTTGAGAACGTTGTAAAGTGGTGTCAACAGTTTAGCTAAACGTGGTACAAAACGGTGATAAAAGTTCACTGCACCTATAAACTGCTGAAGTTGTCTCAGAGACTCCGGTGGGGGCATGTTGAGAATTGCTTCTACCCGGGATTCAGATGGTGATGTACCATCTGGAGATATATGATGCCCTAGAAATTCTAGCTTACTAACGCCGAATAGACATTTAGATGGGTGGATGTTTAATCCATACTCCGATAGGCGGGAGAATAGTTGCTCTAGGTGTGAGTGGTGTTCGTCCTCTGTTTTGCTTGCCACTAGGATGT